>JAJEKV010000766.1:0-93899 GCA_021234155.1 Isoetes taiwanensis
ATGGTTCAAAGAAAGTCTTTGGCTTTTGCTCATCATTCACAAAAGCGATTGACATCTTATAGCACCCATAAAGTATCTCCCGCAATATAACCTCCAACATGAAGCTCAAGCAGGTTGTATCAATGGGGAGCAAAATGCCCGACCGTATGTAGCGACCATAGGCGGAAATCCATTTTTATTTAAGGGCCCTTCTCCTTAGTTAGTAGCTCGCGCTTGATTTCTACCACTTAGAGGGGATGCCGATCCTCATCCCTTCCTCGACTCATCACCGTTTCTGTTCACGATCCTGATCCCGATCCCGATGAAATAGTTTCTTAAGTGCGGATCATCTAGAAGAAAACATTCCCATGCCATTGCTGCATTGTCACCCTTGGCTTTTTAGCAATATCATATTCCTCGCCCGCGGCATGGCTATAATATAATAAAGATCACATGTGCCATCTTCCGCCTGCTCGCAGCCTCATTATCCTTAACATCATGTATTAGGCATCCTCCCTAATAACTTTGAGGCACTCCAGATCATGAGCAGCCGGATAGTGCATGCAGATGTGAGTCACCGTAAGGACAAACGATGACAATAGTGAAGGACCTCTCGGGCTTGTCAACTTATACGCCTGGTAAAGAAGTCAAGTAGTCCTTTCCGTTCATGCCCATATCTCCTCTCCCACCCGCGGTCCAACACAAAGAGGATATGTTTTAAGGCAAGTAGTTGTTTCCGCAAGAGAACTTTGTACCAATGGAGACCGGACACTGGATGTCTTCTTCTCCAAGAATCTTCTTCACAAGTGGGCCGCTTTTCTTTCTTTCTCAACTCGGCCACAATTTTTTAGGGGTAGAGTCTCCTTATGTTTTGTATTTTAGCCTTCCAATTCTTTTTAGGAAGTCCTTTGACCGTAATACAAGAACTTCTTGATGTCATCATTACGACCTTTGTATTTGTCCAAAAGAATCCAATTTCAAATAATGCCACATCCCCCATAGCCTTTTGTAACTCAGCTCCTACAGTGACTTCATTGTATCGCACATCCTTCACATGTGGTACAACACTCAACGAAGGACATCCTATCCTTAGTGGAAAGCACTCTTCTTGTATAAGACTTCCTTCTTCTTCAAGCATCGGTCTAAAACCCAAATGGTCTCAAATATCAGTTTAGCCCCTTAGTCTTTCTCATCTCGCCACATTCAAGTCAAAAGATGCTTACATCAACATGAGGCACCCTACCCATAGTATCCCATGACTTCCTTTGTGCATAAGCCGCCCCACACCATTCCACTTTTGCCATCTTGCCTCCTCACAAAAAGACAATCTTATACGAAGTCCTTTGGACCCGACTGTTAGATGAGCTTCGAAAAGGATCTCGCAATGCCATCACCACCTTTTTCTTTGATTTTCTTGCGCCTTCTTCTTCTCCGTATAATTGTCCATGACGAGTCCGGCTCCAGCGGCTTTTGAATGCCTCGACTTTGACCATACGCCTAGTGGGTAATGGATAGCCATATTCCACCCATCGTTGGCCGGGCGTGGTACGCTTGCTCCACGTGATGGACTACAATAGTACGTACATTGAATCAGTATCATAAAAATAGAAACACGCCCGATTTGAATAGAATTGATCAATCAGAAATCACGTACAGCGTGAAATGAATTAAGCTACTAATGCAATTCACGCCAGCGCAGCTTTTAAAACAAACACGCCACGCGCGCTTTTCAAATCAATTGAATTCGCCCGCCGTGCTTTTAAAAGCACCACGCACGAGTGCTTTCAAATCAATTGGAATTCACGCCAGCGGTGCTTTCAAATCAATTGAATCTCACCGTGCATGCTTTCAAATGAATTAAATTCACCGAGACGCTTCCTAATCAAATTGAATTACGCCGCGGGCGGATTTCAAATGAATTGAATTCACGCCAGCGTTAGCTTTCAAATCAATTGAATTCCACGCCCGGTGCTTTTAAATCAAAATTGACGCCAGCGCAGTTTTTAAATCAAAACAATTCACGCCGGTGTGCTTTGAAATAAAAAATTCACGCCGGGGCATGAATTGGTTTTTAAAAGCACCGGGCGCGGCATTGGTTTGATTTAAGCACTGCGCGTGAATTCAATTGATTTAGAAACACGCCTGAATATTAAAATGATAACATCCTAATGTAGTTAATTACCTTTTGTATAGAAATGTCTTCCCCATTTCATTCAAAGTTGCACTAATCTCTGCCAAATATGCAGGTGAAGTATTAGCATCCAAGAGACGACACCTCCTATACGCATAGTGATTGTAGAACACGGTTTGGCCTGTTTGTTATGCCTGCCTGATGAGGGCCTTTTATGCCTCAACATAATCTTTGCTTTCGTCGATGATGACGGTAATTTAATGTTATCATTTAACATTAACTCCTCAAGTTCGTCCACACAACAGGCTTGTTGAGATCATATCCCAAGGTAACACATCCTTTGGCATAGGCATTTGACCGATTACTAATCATGCCTCCATGGCATGTGATGGATCATATCTTACGCTAACATAAATGGAGCTTGGTGAGCGGATGAGGGACTTCACATGGATTCGAAAAGTTTCCTTAAGACCCAATGGATAATGGTTAGAGTAATTTATTCAAATTTTGTTCATGGCTTCTAGTTGCGCCACCCACGCCCTGTTCATTCTCAAAAAAGTAAAGCATCCATGCCTTCGACAAACCTAGAAGAACATCCTTTCCTAGATTTAGGACCCTCCTAGAAGCTTTCAAGTCAAGTTAATTCTAGCTTGCAGCAAATAGTGACTTGATGTGGGGTTTATTGAATTTGCCTCTACGCATTTTGTAACCCTTGGCAAATAGATATTGCGTAACTACTACATTGGTAGGCCAGCCATACTTAAAACATGTCTCACCGCTCACATCTGTCCTCATGAACATATCCTTGTATGCGTAGCTCTACAGGTGAGTAAGTCCGAGCAGATCTTTCTTACGCTATGTGTAATCTCCCAAGAGCAATTTGCGCTGGTGTCCTCTTCCTCACAAGAGATTAGGATCCCTTGTTTGGTCATCTTGTCTGCTTCGAAGAGAGTTAAGTCGAGCTTGCCATTTGTCTTGGCAAGGTCAACGCATTCACTCGGCACCCTCGTCCATTTCCTCTTCAGGCAACGCAGGGTCGGTGGTTGCTATAAGAATCGGCCCTTCATCATCTAATGTGAGATCATATGGTACCGCGATCCGGTCGTCTACCCTTGATTTCTTACCGGGAATAGACCCCAATTATTAGGGGTTTTCTTCTTTGGGCACCGCAAAAAGAAGATGAACATTTTTATAGTATTTTCCTGTAACAAGAGATCACGCCAGTGAATTTAAACCTAAATTAGTATAATTCACGCTTACGGTTCGTATTCCTATCGCGGAACCATGCTATGCATGAATTTGAAGCTAAATTAGTATGCATCACACATTTTAAGCTACATACCCTTTATGAATCCATATTTCACACTATTTAACCTCATTTGAACATTGCTATCTCTAACTGTCAAACCTCCAAATTTAAATAGGTGTGTACCCCTCTCTGTTAAAACTACTAAGAACTATATTCTAAAAACAGAGCAAAATTATGTTCTAAAAAAAGGCATAATCGTGAAAGCATTAATGGCAAGGTAATAATTTAAATTCATGCAAAGCATAATAACTCAAATTCATGCAAAGCATATTAATCAAGGCAAGGAAATAACTCAAATTCATGCAATGCATAATATGCTCTCCACACACCGTATTCCTCCGTGGCAAATTAAATACCTTGAATAGGGTCTGATCAACGCCCTTCCAAACTTAAGAAGAGCCGGGTTTTGAGTTTCCTCGCCACGCTTCCTTGGCCCCCGTCCGGCCGACACCTCTCGCTTTTTAGAAGACATCTCCCGAGTCGTCTAGTAACAGAGTCGCAAAGGTCGCCGGATAAGCGATGATCTCGCCGAAGAAATAGCTTTTCTACTGCACGAGAAATAGCTTTTTCTACGCACGACGAGAAATTTGAATTTCAAGAAAACACAATATGCGGTTAAATATTCTTGACACATAAAAAATAATACGACGAAGATTCTCTTTTCAAAAAAGACCGTCACGACTTCTTTCATTGAGTTTTAAAACCAATCTACCGTGGTTTCGTCATTGATTACATTTATCCCGCCAAATTTTAAACGTAGTTAACCTAAGCTTTCTTCTAACTTGAATTTTTCTCGACCGCCTGAAGTTTCCATATAGCGCTCGCGGATTTCGAGAACTTCGACCGCTTGCCCTTCTTGGTAGTGCGGTTTATGTTGAGGCATCCGGGCATAGAGGCTGGCCACTAACTAAAAAGAAGCTCCTCATTTTGAATCTCGTCGACGGTTCGAGATTCGGCCGATCAATGTATGTACAAAGATGATCGGCGAAGTGGTCGATATCTGACGACCTTCGCAGGATCTCAAGGGCCTCTCGAGCCCAGATTTAAAATGGCCCTCAAGGCTACGCATTCATCATCATTGATCCAAAATCTTTGCATGGGTTGCAAGATTTGTACTGGCGGGGCTCGGCCGGTTGGTGCTCGGATGTGGTTCAACCGATTTCGAGCTTGGAGCATAGAACCGGAGCCTGGTCAGGTGTGATTAACGCCTCAAATGGACGTAACCCACTATAGCATCTTGGTCTGCCCCGGATAATTAATATAACTTGGCATCTATCAATAGGAAGTTAGAGGAGTATCATTATTCACGCTTTTGGGGTGTTATATTTATTTATTTATAAACTTAGAAAACTAAGAGACACGTGTTTTTAAATTAAAAGTTGAAATCAAGGATAAAATTGTTTACACGCGGCTCAACGTGTGGCGGTATATGGGTGTAAAATCGCTAGTGGGGTAATAACTTTTGGCGGCGTTTAAGCACTTTAAGTCTTTGAAACTTCGGACGTCGAAGATCCGCCCTTCTCCCTCCTTTTTCCCGGGCGAAAACTTCGGTCGGTGTTTCACTGTTGATGATGGAGGCATGGAGCGCCGACGCATTTTCACAACATCGAGGTCAGTACAGGTGGGGTGAAGCCCCATGAGGAAGAAGCTTGGTTGGAAAATAATGTCACGGATCGAGATTGGGATTCTCGCTTTGGACAAAGAAGTTGAACAAGGGAAAGATAAAATGGCACCGCGTGCAAAAGGAGCATCTTCAAGAGAAGTTGGAAACACTCACGAAAAATCTACAAGAATTGTCACAACAAAAAGAAGTAAGAAAGTTAACCGGCCCTTGCTTTTCGCGTTTGAAAATTGCACTAGATCAATACTTGCACACGAGGAACACAAAAGTAACCGGGCTGCATTTGCCGCGCAATGTCAAAAGATACCACAACAATAGACAAGAAAAAAATGAGGCGGATGTTGTAGCACATGTTAGAAAAACGAAATGAAGGCAAAGCCAAAGGTGGGAGCTGGATCAAATGAGATCGGTACGTGATGAGAACATAAAACCTTTAGAGAATGCAAAGATGAGATTGAAAATCGCTTTTACTTATCACAAAGAATCTGGAAGCGAGAGGGAAGTGAGCTGAAAGGCAATGAGAAGGCCTCAATTACTGAGTAAAATGATGTTGGAAGAGGCTGAAAACGGTTTAAGACAGTGCCACAAATGATTTGGCTACAAAACAGGGAGGAGTTCAAGCTTAATCCAACATGTGAGTTGGAGGCGTAAATTAAAGATTTGGGCAGCGTCCGGGATGGAAACTTGGCAATGTGAACAAGGTACAAAAGCAATGAACCCTACATCGGTTAATGAGCAGGTCAAACGTAAACTCAAACTCTGAGGAGGAGTTAAAAGTTCTCGAAGAAGAACGTAGAGACTTCTGCATTTCTACATAAACAATTTGTGGAAGCTAAAAATGGATACTCGCAACATTTAGCATCTCTACTATTATACGAGATAAGTTGCTAGTGGAAGATCCATTTTATACATGTTCGGCATGTGGTCCGAATTCATAAAAGCTTTTACTGGAGTGTTAAGTTTAGCCAATTGCCAACATGAGTATCATATAGCTTGTTGTTCATTGTTGAGAGGAGGACAATGTATTCATGGTTGCCCGAAATGTGCCGAGGGTGTATTTGGACGAAGCTAGGTTTTGGCCATGTTGCGAGTGCTTCAAATAGTACACCAAAAAGGATGTGTTAATCCGCCCCGCATTGAGGTCTCACCGTCGAGGGTTCAAAGAAGGACAATGGTGCCATTTGAAGATGCATAACACCCAAAAAGTCCTATAGAGTACAGTCAATTGTGACTGGATTTGAATGCAATAGCGTAACCACCACCACGGTCCAAGAAGCTGTCCAAGAAGTTATAGAAGAAGCCAAAAAACAAAGACCGGTTGTAAAACACAGACACCAGTTGTAAACACAAAGACCAAGTAGTAAACACAAAGACACCGGGGAAAAAACAACAGAACCGATTGTACACACTTTGAAGCACCTAAGGAAGTTGAGGGAGTAATTCCATGGATGAGGGCAACTTGGGTGTATATTTGCGAAGGAAAGGGCGTAAGAACAAAAGGGGTAAGTGGAGGATAGCAAAAGAAGTTGTTCAAAGCTACAAGAAAGAGAACAAGAAGTCTCAATCATGGCACCACACATATCGAAGTGTGTTCTGAAGAAAATGCAGAATCGGGGCCCTCAAGTTTCGGTGAGCCCGATCTTCAACAAGTGATTCTTTGCCATTACTAATACGAAAGGGGTATGGGCATTGTTGGGCAAGAAGGCCACAACTTAGTGTTGCTTAAAACATTGAATATTATTAATTTTCTTTTGTTGCATTCACTGTAGGATTACCAGTTGATTCTGTTAGGTCAGAGAATCCTGCTGTTGATACAGAAAGGTTTCCACATTCAACCCATTTTTCATTTTCATCTTCATCTATTTATTCATGTAGTAATTCCTGTTGTGTAGGTATTCAGGATGTTCCAACATACTAAATATTGATTTGCCAGCCAAAGATAAACTCATTGTCTTGGATTTAAATGGTGTGTTGGTAAAAACATTTGGTGCAAATGAACACATACGGCAGGCCGGGATTGACAATGACATACACTAGCGAAAGAAAGTGATATTGGGACTGTAAGCGGTGTTCTTCTTGAAGACTTTGTTACGAATGTTGTGTTGGTATATATATATGGTCATCAATGCAACTCTCCAATGTGGAAGATGTCCGCAAAGTACTATGTCCGATTTGAGGGACAAATTTCAATTTGTATGGGGGGGAAAAATGTGTGCGAACCAGTTTTCACCACCCTAACAAACCCGGGCTGTCAGTCATGATGAAGCCACTTGGGAAAATATATGAGTCATACCCAAGATTCTGGGTAAGACTTTGCTTCTTGATGATTCATTATACAAGTCTTACCTTAGCATGAGTCCACGAAATTCTCAAGGGTTTTGCAGCATTCAAGATGGATGTCCATGATGAAGTGCTACCGGTACTCACCCCAAAGATAGAAGAAATATCGCAGGGCCAAGGGGAGGAAGAAATGAAGATTCTTGGTGAAGAATACACATAGATACAAGCCTTGGCCTAAGGCGGATAGAAAAGATTATGAAGCTATGCTTGGAAAGACTTTTCGAAAAGCGATTCTTGCGCCTCGCAGTTTGTGAAGGAGGAATTGGAGAAGGTTTATGGTGATGACACTTGTCATTCTCCATGATTATTGGCCTTTGTTTGTCATTTATTTAGCCAAGGAATCCTACACTTTTCATGTACCATCTTTATCTTAATTTAAGAATGTTTTTGCTATATTGTTTATGTAGTTCAATGGAGACTTGTGTCATAAGTTTTGCTATATTGTTTATATATACTTCAATGTTGGTGAAAGGGATGCTTAAAAACTTATCAAGTGCTTAAAAAAAATTGCCGCAAGTGCTAGTACGGTATGAGTCTTAATGGCGATATCGCTTATTGTCATGCAAAGTGTGAGATACTTTTATGTAGTTGCTTAATGTCATCATGTGCTTATCGTCATGCGGTTAAGGTCGCGGTGCTTATTGTTAAGCCATATAACTGTTTAAAGGTAGTCGTTTATTGCATAAGAATGCTCGGTGTGTTCGGTGCTTACTCAACGGGCTTCTTTGAAACCGATTAAAATGCTTAGTGTTTGAAACTAATGAAAGAGCTAGAAACCGTTACATTCAAAGCAGAATCTGAATGGATCAAGAGACAGAATTAGAACTTCATAAATTTGATAGATAGACAAAATAACATTTCATAGATGAAGAAGAAGAGATCTCAATGAAAACAAAGACGAAACAAAGTTACAAAAAGTTTGATGGTAAACAAGATTTTTTAAAAAAAGGCCCTTAGGCCGGTGTACTAAAAAAGAGAAATATACAAAATTTCGCCCCGAGGCCAGTGTCTTCTTCAAAGGGGTGTCTTCTTCAAAGGAGGGTTGTCTTCTTCATCAAGGGGTGTGTCTTCTTCAAGGGGGTGTCTTCTTCAAGGGGGTCTTCTTCATCTTCATGCATGCATCTTCATTCTCCATGCACAACAAATGAAACAAGCGAAAAATTAAACAAACGAAGATTAAACAAACTAAAAATTGAAACCGAAAAAACAAATGAAAATGCATGTACCTTTAAGGACATACGAACTCCTCCAAGTCGGCTTCCTCGTCTTCCTCTTCCTCTTCCTCTTCCTCTTCTTCCTCGGACTCGTCCTCTTCGATTCGCCTATCCATCCCTCATCCTGGCGGTGATATATTCCTCGAATTCATTTCCGATTCCTCATTTCACGATTCCTCATAGGAATCGAGAAGATGAGGAATCGAAAACATTCCCTCCTCAAACCGGAGGCAAGTGGGAGAGTGGGAGGAGGAGGAGCCAGAGTGGGCGGCAGAGTGGGGAGGCAACAAGAACTTCCCGGAGGGGGAAGAGTGGAGGGAACACCTCTTCGACGCTTAGTAAGCGCCTCTCGAGGTGACCTCGGCTCCTCGGTCTTCCTTCGCTTCATGCCTAATGCGAGTGCGGAGTGCGGAGTGGAGAGGAATTGGCGTGGCGGAGGAATTGGCGGGCGTGAGCTTGTAGGCGGGCGTGAGCTTGTGGGCACGCTTAAGTCCCGTGCTTAGGCGTCGATTAATGCGATAAACCTCACGCGCGAGAACAATTCATTCAGTAACCGGGGCTTAAATATTTGTTATGGCGGTCGAATTGACACATGTCACATCGAGGAAATGCCTTGACAATATAATTTTGCCAAGAATGTTGGGATAGTGATGGTACCAAAATAAATAATTGAACCTTATTCCAATGTCACAAATCTACATTCTTATAAACAACAATTCAATCTTCATTTCGATACGTGTCCATGCACACCACCCTTGTGCATCCTCACTATTGTTAATATATATAAAAAATATGTGCTTACATGCTTAGGTCTTTGGAACAACAAATCACTTGAAAAAGAATAACATCATCACCGTTAAAGTGTCAAACAATTACATTGTTATTGGGAGACTGGCCATGGTATTTTTTTCATGGGTCTCCCCGTGAAATTTACGTACATGTCCTGTGCCTTCTATTTTTTCCATATCAATTTTGGGATATCTTACCACATGGTCATGTATTAGGAGGCTTGGGGTTGTTTAGTGGAGCAACATATACTTGAAATTACCCAGAATTGATAATACAATCCACTTAAGATAACCTCATGCACTCCAAATTTTTGCCCCCATCCATCTTTGTATGAATCTTCAAGTGTGCATTTGGGTTCTCAGGCACTTGAGGATGTAGAAGTCCACACCCTCTCGGAATTGTCTACCTCGGCATTCACACGCAAAATTGTCACCTACCTCTACCAAATTGCTGATCCATTCATTGGCTTGTTCAAGAGTCTCCTTTTTCTTCTCAACTCCCGGTTTTAAAGTCGGGTTACCTCCCACTTTCCAAATATACAGTATTGATGCGGGGAGTCCCAATTATGATCCATGCAAAGCGGCGAAAAACATGGCGAGGCATCTATGAGCAAGCTTTGTTTGGTCTAGTCCTGTGACAGTCCGATCTGATGAATCTTCTTTGTGCCTTTGAGTGTTTCAATCTCATATTCTTCCATGTTTGCCACAGCGGCCGGGTTCAATTTCCCAAAAATATCTTTTTGATCTCATCGGCTTTAATGATCGGTAGATGGCTGAAATATGTACACAGAAATTTTACAATATCTTTAGCATGCCTCGGTTGCACACCATTGGGTTTGAGTTGTTTCTTACTTAGCGCCTTTTGATAACAAAGCACACGCACCATCATGTTCACCTTTACCATGAGGTGGGCAAAGTAGTTCCACACTATTTCCTTGTCATTGATTTGAAGTACGCCTAAGAAAAAAAAAAAGGTTTTCGACTTGAATTGTGATGAGCGACCATCACTCCAAAACCAATGCTTCTCATACTCTATTTCTGTTGCCATGCAACATGCTTTTGTAGGCAAGGTGTTCCACAAATAATGAGTCATGCACTTTATCATCTTCACTTCCTCTTGAAATTCTTTGGGACTTCTCTCCTTCGTACTAATCTCAAAGACGAGGTTTGTACCTCAAAGCCTTTCTTGGATCCCCGAATTCTCTGGCCCCGGTCCACGGGTTTGCTTTTCAAATGTCTTCTAAGTAACTAGTCTTGAACCCGGTGCCATCCATTTCCCGGGTGGACATTTTCTAATTCTATCCAACCCACATTTTTACACGCCAACATCAAGCGGTTATGATCAAACCACTCCTCATCATCACCTTTGCTACTGAGACCACTTGTCTCCATAAATCACGGGTACACTTGTTGTATGCTCCTTGGCTGCACATTACGGGCCAGGCCACAAATCTCACAAAGGGCAGTTGCAATTGTCATGAACTCCACCCCGATTTTCTCAGTCGTTCAATCCTTGCATGATGTATTCAAATTTCAAGTGGTAAATGCAACAAAGATGTATGCCTCTCTCGCATCCTCCTTACAAAACTTCGGTTTCAACCTCTCAAAAGTCCGCAATGCAATTTTGATATGAGGATTCTCCCTCTAAACCACGAGGTAGAATTGCAACCGCAGGGAAATCGTGTGAATGCCAAATAAATGCTACATATAATGAACCCTACAATATAGGATGAATACTTACTTGGCTGACTTTAAGAAGGTGAATTGGATGTTCCATCTTTATTCTCGTCTACGATACATACTTCCTCACGCGTCTTTCTTGTATGGAGAAACTCTTGTATTTTTCTGTCCAAAACTTGATATGACTTCTCTATTGTGATCTAACATGCTATCCATCCGCTTCCTCCTCGGAACATTGACCAAGGTCCTTCCCCTTTGTTAGCTTGCACCCTTCTTTGAAAAGCATTTGAAATTGTTTTTCCGGGATGCGGGGGAAAGACAATCTGGCCCTTCGCTGATTCAATGGCTTGACACCATTTGTACCGCCTGCCGCCATTATCGGGGTGGACTTCCTTGCGCGAAGCATGTCATGATTCCTCTCAAACTTATGTTCTTGCATTGTTTCCTTCAAATTCTTCACCATTTGCTCTACCATAGTAACCCGCTTTTTAGATTTCTTTATAGAAGAAATTGGTAAAATCCTTGCCCTCCAAAGAAGACTGTCCAATGATCGGCCTTTGTCATTGTCATCAACATTTGTACTAATTTGGTTGAATACTTCATAAATTTCTCCGAAATTTCTCTTATTCTAGGTCCACTCGGTCTCAATTTCTTATTCTTCTTTGAAGGCTGAATCTTTAGAAGGGGAATTCTTCTTCATTGCTACCTTCTTTGCATACAATCTACGCCTCCGATCTCTCTTCCTTTTTGCATCAATGGCTCAGAATTGAACGGGGAGAGGAATTGGGTTTCATCTATCCGGTTTACATTGTGTTGCAAAATTGATGAGGGCAAATTGTTGAATTTCGGTTCGGGCAATTCTTGGAAACAATTAGTCCCTCCATTTTGCTTGAATTCAAGATGGGTTAGCCCGCCATCCAGAATATGGCGGGCTACTGTATTCATGTTTCGGCACCAAACATGTTCATGATTCTCTCTTTGTCATTTGACGGTGGCGCACCCTACATGTCAATACTTCAATCACGACGCGTCGTGTTTAAAACACACGATTTTAAGCACTTGTAGCGGCTGGTAGGACGGGTGATTTACGCTACCGCATTACCGATTTTGCACCCATATAGGAAAAACTATATGTTTCGGCGTGCATTCAAAAGAGAGAAAAAAAAAAGATAGATGGTAAATAGATAAGTAAATAATAGATAAAGGCGTGTGTTTATAAATAATTGGCGTGTAAGCCTTAATAATTATGCGGCCTTATTATCTATCCAGATGTGTTTTCTCTCTCAACGAATGCACGCCGAAGTATACATATTCAAGGTTGGGTTAGTATGTATTCGGAACACGCTTGGCGTGCTTCAAATTTTATCTTTGAGATTTTTCTAATGCTTTCTACTATTCATAATAGAAACTTACATGCAAGCATGATTAATTCAGAAGAGAAACTCAAGAATTTACTTTCGAACAAAAAAAGCGGATGAAGTTTATAAAAACTATTACGGTTTTCATAAACATCATCTGCTTCCTCTTGCCTCGGCCGAAAGCAAATGCATAAGCTTCTCTTCTTGGATTAAACCTACCATTAACATGCGACTTAAAACTAAATCAAAACTAACCTTGAATTCTCGAGGCTTTTGGATTCAAGAACTGAAAGCACTTTGCTTTTTGGTTTTAATTCGAGGCTTTGGATTCAAGACAGGAGTCCTCGCTTTTTGGTTTTAATTCGAGCCTCAGGATGTCCTCACTTCTGATGCTGAGAACAAAAGGCGTGGGGTCTTTTTAGTAAGTTAGGAATTGCCAAAACCAAAGAAGCATCTAACATTCTTTGAAAAGAAACCCACGCTCACCAAGATTTTAGGAGGTGGATGAAAAACAGCCAGAAGTTTAAAGGCAAATCGTCGTATGAAAAAAAGGAAGAATATGTAAGAACTTTGAGAGCCGTAAAATGGATTTATATAGGCATAATTAGAAATAAATAAGCGTGAATAATTGATTGCTTGAATTAACTGCTGGCGTCTGGTCTTCACCCGGACATAACATGCATATGGTATATATATGGAGAATATTGCATTTCATGCAATAAATTCTCAAGACTTGATTTCATTTATTGCATTCAGAAAAAAGCGTAATTTAGAAATTTTATAAAGGCTAAATTAAAAATGATTTTAAAGACTAAATTATCAAGGCTAAATTAAAAATGATTTGTAGTGTTGGAGAATTTTTTAGGTCGTGTCTTAACATTTCCTATGGTTACTTTGATGAATCAGGAGATCTCATGTGGTTGATTTATAGTGTTCCCCGGGACTTCATTGAGACAAATGCGAGACAAAATTTTTAGAGATACAAAAATGCTTGGAGAAAAGCAGTTTGATTTCATTCAAAAATTAGTTTATGTAGAGATGCGAAGGGATACAAAAAATGCTTGGAGAAAGCGGTTTGATTTCATTCAAAATTGGTTTATGTCGATGCAGAAGGCTTGTAACCAGATGCCGAAGGCTTTTCACAATATTATACACAAAAAAAAGGCGTGGACCTAAACTTCTGTAAGAAACAAAAAAAAAAAAAAAAAAAACAGTGGTCAGGGATCTACATCACTCTTCTTCCACGCCTGCAAGAAAGAAGAAAGAAAGGTGTTAAAAAGAAAGAAGAAAGAAAGGTGCAAAACAAAAGCAGACATGCAAACGATTCCAGAGCCCAACCATTCCAAAATTGGTGAATTCTCGACCTTCTTCAGGATCTTCTTCTTCCTCCTCCTCCTCCTCCTCCTCGACTCTTCTTGAGATTCCATTTCTGTTTCCGCGGTCGAGCCAATCCTGGGGCCGTAGGCGGTCGGGGAATTATCGTGAATCCGATCGTCTCCTCCTCCCTCTTCATCCACCGAATCGAATGGAGGAGAAATTCTGCAAAAAATCAATGGGGAGGGGAGGATTCAGGAAAATCAACCCGACGTCTCTTTAAGGAGACCTCGGGTTCTTCATGAAGTTCATTGCTTTGAGGCGAGCTAACTTCATACATGAAAGAAAAAAAATTGGAAGGAATGGAGGTCTTGGGAGCGTGAATCGGATTTATATAGGGTTAATTAGAAATTAGCGTGAATAAATGATTGCCTCAAATAACACGCCAGGCATACGAAATTCCCGCCAGCTATATCATCTAGGGTATATTATGGAGAATAAATTCTCATGGCTACCTTATCGTTATATGTCTTTTTCGTGATTAGAAGGCTAAATTTTCGATAATTAAAATTTGGATATATTTATAATTTATATAAATGTCATTTCCTTGTTGTTGCCACGAAAATTCTTGTTTCAAATGATTTTGTTTATATCCATTGTTATTATTTATTTTCAAGGAATTTCTTGCTTTTCAAAAAATTTGATTTACCTCTATATATTCCATAAATGTACGTACTTTTCTTATCTTATAATGTATAAATATTTCCTACTCATTGACTAAAAAGGGTGCAATTTGCCTAGGTCAATAGTGCCTCTCCAACTCAAGATGGTGTGCAACATATTGAAAAGAGCAATTTCAATGAAAAAACACCTCCTAGAAAGAATGTTGAAGAAAAACAATTAGTCCTCCATAGTAGGGTGCAATGGAGGAACAAGAAGGTGAGAATCATGCACAAGTGCAACAAGGAAATAGTAGGCCAAGGAGTCATTGTGCTAGAAGATCCCGGTCAAGCCATTAATGATGAAAGGCTAGGGGAAGACAATATTGGTATTGCAATTTCTTTGTTGGAAGACAATTTGGAAAGGTAAAGGTTTGGGTGACAAGGAATGTTTTGGTTGTGTCAAGCAATTGGAGGTTCCTTGCATCATGGCATGGCCTATAAGTAGTGTTCAATTTGTGGAGGATTATATTTTTCCGAGAGCCCTGAGGTTGTTGGGGACAATGATTGTCTTGATATTGATCCATTGGCGGTTGGAACTCTAAACCTAGGCAAAAGGGAGAAGTATTAGTTGTCGACATTATCCTAGCAAAAGAACCAAGTTGATTAGTGACACCAAACATTGAGACAATGGTGAAGGTTAGGGGCTGGATTGTTGTTGGAGTGGTTGTATACAATTCTTTACAATAGAACAATTGGTGGAAGCAAAGCCACTTTTCAAAAGAGTATCTTGTTCTTTGAGAGGAGGACCTACATGTACACACTCTTCGAAAGCATGCACTTCAAAGGTGAAAGAAACCCAAACAAAAAGACACCCTTTTGCTAGGCAAATGGATATATAAAAAGCATGGCGGAATATCCATGCAATTCCAACTTCTTCATGGCATAATCAAAAAAAGCAGAGGGGAACATGATTGCTTTTACATGGAAATAATGGTTTGTTGAGATCAACAGCTAGGATCTTGGTCGCTGCCAGGGGAGATATTTGAAAAATATATTGATTTCAATCAGTCTATGCCACACAAAAACGAGAAGGGATGAAAAGGGAAGAGCAGTTGTTGAGAAAAGGTTACCATCACATTGTACTCAAAAGAGTATTTTGGAAGAAGTGAATTCCCTACTCGAGAATTGGGAATTCTTCCAATATCCGGCCCTAGCTTTAGTAGGCTATGGAAGAAGCTTTTCAATCATGTCACCATAGCAACTTCAAACAACTTTGCAAAGTGCAATTTATGTGCTAAGTTGAAGGAGACTCTTGATAAGACTGATGCAACCTAGTCAAATGGCTAGGATAAGGAGCATATGAAGGACCATATGTCGATCAACTATCATGTAGATCATGTTATTGGATGTGGAGGACTTTATCCGCATTGGAACCTAATAACTATTTATGTATTATACATGACAAGATGGACCAGCCAAAGACTTGTCTTCCACAATTCAAGTACATGTCTAGTGAACATGTTGGAGCTTCAACTTCACGTGCTAGAGCTCAAGATCTACCCAAAAGGCCTCTCTTGCAACTTGATAATTGTGCTGGCCAAAATAAGAACAGTGGATGTTTTCTTTCCTATCCTACTTACCAATTTGTGGGGATATTTGAAAGAGTTAATTTCTAGGGTTTCTTATGCCCGAGTATACCCATGAGGATGTGGATGCATTATTTGGCATGTATCTTCGGAAGCAGACAAAGGACCAACTTTCCTAGGCTAATGAAAATCTTGCATGAATACACTACTCCAAACCCTATAGCTTCTCATAGAAGAAGTGCCCGATTGGAAGAGCTTTGTGGATGGTTATACATTAGATCTTGAAGGTCATTCCGTGCCTCTGCAGTTCACTTTTGGGTGAGAGATGGGATTACAATCTTCCAATGGAAGATGAGACCTTCAGAGAGGGGGAGTGGAGGGGAGGAAATATGGGCGTAAAGATGAGAATGGCAAGTCTATGATACCTCCAGGTCAACCAAAAAAGCTCTAAAACCTACTAAAGAAGTGAAGCAATTGGGATTGACTAAGGAAGGAATCCAGGACTATATAAAAGCATTGGCAAAACTAATGACAGATGACACCAAGCGTGCCTTGGTGGCGGAAGAAGGTGATTAACTTGTTGGGGAGATAGACACATCCTCGATGAATTAAAAGAAGGGTGGTTGCCTAAAACTAGGTAGAAGACCTTAGCGGTGTGCCGAGGATGTTGATGACACCGTTAGTAGTATTCGTAAGCAATATGCTCCTCCTCCTTCCCCGACAAACACTATGTTGGTCCTAAGAACAATAGGCCATAAGGCATGGATGCTTATGAACCTTCCATCGACTTGGAATACCACCAATTTGTGGTAGTAAAGCCAGCAGATGTAGATACATATCAAAGGTGGTGGGGGGTTCACCATCTCGATATTTGCAAAGAAGAAGGTAATATTAACTTCAACCAATGGGTAGAATCTTTGGTGTCCAAAGTGCATCAGTTGACCAACGTGTCGGATAAAGAAGGGTACTCAAGGTTGTTGGACAAAGAGATGGAGGAGAAATCCGAGTGATCCCGATCTTTGGCTAGACTATGAAAGTGTTTTTTACTCATGGACTCCAAACACTATTCCAGCTTCGAAATGCGAGAATTACAATACCCAGGATGATGTCGGGAAGAAGGCTATGATATCATTGGGGGTGCTTGAAGAAATTTGAATAACTATGAAAATTTTTTTCATCACGTTTTTATAATATGGTGCTATATTGTGAAATATTGACTATTTTGTAAATAATATGAGATTACATTTTCATACTTTTGAGGTGGTTTGTGTGAATTTGAATATGCTATAAAAAATATACAATATGAAATTTGTCCCAAAATTAAGACATAATCCCAATTTAATTGAATGATGGTTAATTATAGGCCTCTAAACTTTGAGAATTACCAATTGTTCTTCCTCAAATGACATCCTAAACTGGATAATGAGAAAATGAACAACCTATGTATTGCCTCGAGTTCTCTTCATGGTCTAAGCCCAATCTAAGGATGAGGAATGTTTTCGGGCCTTTTGCAGGTTCACCTGGAACTTATATTTCAACTAAGTATTTTTCATCCAGACCTCCCAGAGATTTCATTCAACTTGACCTTGGCTATCTTTATATTGATGCTTTTGTAAGGATCTTTTTATTCTTAGAATGGTCCGGTCTTCCATCGAGTGTAAAAAATGAGGCAATCAAAAAAACTTATACGTAAAAGATATATGTTGAACAAGTTGATAGGAAGCCACAACAAAAAGACATTAATTCTAAGGTGAATGATGAAAGCAACAATGGCAATATAGTGACATGATATGATCGGGACTTATGGAACTAATAGAGAGCCTAATGTTTATATATATAAAAAGGAAAAATGACGTGCGCCATTTTTCTTGAACTTTTGTCCTTTCCTCCATTTTCAGTTCAAAATTGCTTCTTGGCAAAAACTCCAAGCCTGCATTGCTATTGGATCCAGGAAGGAAAAATTTGGCAATTGAAGGGGTTGCCCCCTCAGAGGGCTAGCATTATCGAATTGCTCGTAATTTTCTCTTTCATGGAAGCTAAAATTTTGCAATTCTTAAACAGGGGTAAACCGATGCATGGTTTTCTTTGTGGCACTCCTGGCGATCTTTGGAATTCCTTTTAGCAGAAAATCTCTTCGGGATAATCTTTTTCTCACGGGAATATAGCTTTGTTCTGTGTGTTGAATTTGAGAGCAGAGATCATCGATTCTTGGTTAGATGAATTTGTGGAAAGCAAGAGAATTCAAGCTCTTGCTATTTTCGAGTGCATTGTGACCTGGCCGGATGACAAAATTATAGTCAAATTGTACTCCCAATCTGATTTCAATTGTTTTAGTGTTCGATGTAAGTTCTAATTTTCATAGATTAGCAATTGAAGGTAATCCATTCCGCCTAAAAAGTCCAATTTCTTTCGATCCTACTCTTTAGCCTGATTTTTCCCTTCCTTTAGACTCCCCTTTTTTTTTTGGCTCAATCTCGGTAATCATGAACTCTGGCTGGCCAAGGTAACCTAAATTCTTCGACATTGCCCTTTCTCCATTGCTTCTTTGCTCTTTCTAAGGAGGATCAAGGCTCTCTTGACAAATCTTCATAAAATCTCGGCTAATCCTGCAAAATTCATCCCTTTCAGAAATTTCAAGGATTTATCTCTTCTGGAAGGAAAAATGACACCCCTATTAGACAAAACTCCAATTTGGGACAATCTCTCCAAGGATCCGAAAGCAATTGGAAACCGACCTCCGATAAATCCCACTCTTTGGTGTTCCTTTGCCATATGGAGTCGTGAGGCCAACAAATGAAGTTCGGCCTCGATGAAGATTGGGATGGTATTCTTCACAAGAGAGGCCAGACATTGCTTCAAACCCCCCTTGTTCATGGTATTCATCTTAACTCCCCTATGGTTTCTGAAAAGCTGAAATGCCTCTCAAACTCTGTTGTTGTTGTTAAAATCAATAAAGTTGGGATCAGTATTGAAAACTATGGTCTTTTCTGCTTTCTCTACAAAAAGGCCTTTCTATCAAAGCTGTTTGTTGGCTAAACTATCCTTACATTATGGTTGAATGTGGTAGTCAGAGGACTGCTAACTATCATTGCAAAAGTGGTATTCTAGTTTTGAAAATTTTCATTTGTTTTTATCAAATGGAATCCTAAGCTTTCAACTATTTGACCTCAATAACTTTCATGTTGCCTCAACCTCTTTATTTGGCTTAAATTATCCTATTTATTGGAATGAAGAATCAATCAAAAGCCTATTCAATTCTATTGGCAACTATGTATCTACTGTTTATGCTCCTTATAAGCCTCCTGTTGTCTATGTCCAAAATGACATTTCTAAAAAAGTTCCAACTTCCTTTCACTGATTGTTTGGGCCAAAAAACTTCCCTGGATCTAAGGTGGAATGGTTTACCTCCTATTTGCTCTTCCTGTGATTTTAGGCATGCTTGGTATGCTAATTGTAAGGAGAAAGGAATTCAAGACTCAAACTCAAAGGGAGGAATTTGTGATTATGCTATCCCTCCTCTTCCTCCTCCAAACCTACTTCCCTGAAAACAAGCAAGAAGACAAAGCTACCACTTGGAAAAAAAGTCAATGGTAGCACAAAAGAGAATTGCCAAAAAAGGGTTGGAAAAAGGGTATTCGATTGGTGTAAATGCTCAATTTGTCTTTGGTTGGTCACAGAGATTCCTCAATTCCCTCTGAAGTTATTACTAATTCTGAGAGATACAAAGCAAAAGGAAAAGCAAAAATGTATGTGAACGATACTTCTAAGGATTTACATTCTACTTTGGCTAAAATAGCTGCTGATTCAAAATCCTTGAGGTACCAAAGTCATTATTCAAACTCAAAGTGGAATCTATCCAACCTGGATTCCCACCAAAGGCACGTAGAGATTCATTAACTAAGGAATTCAAGCAAAAATATTCCTTGCAGAATAAAGGTGACAGGAATAAACTCAAGAAGACAAACTGGTGTCATCCCTAAACCACCAGATAACTCCATAAAAAATAAAGATATTGCTGAGACTTCCAAAAAGGTCTCCTCTAAAATACATGATCCTAAAGTGACAAGGGAAAATTTGGTGGAAACTTCTCAAGACAATTCAAGTAAGCAAGATTTTGATGAGGTAATCCAATGTTCTAACCAATTTGTTGTCTTTACTAATTCTCATGCAGGAGCGTGATGGAATTATGCAATGAAAATGAGGATTTAGAAGTTCCCCAAATCACTTAGCTAAACCTCCATCGACCACCACCTAATCTGCTGGAATTTGATACTCCTATCCCAAAATGGTGAATTTCCTTGACCTCATTGACCTTTCCTCTCCCGAAGATTGTATCTCTTGCCATGACCATCAACCCGTTATCTCGATAAAATAGCGGATCACCGCCTCCATAGATTTCATCAGAAGCTATGAATACTTACCAGCCAGATAAGTCATGAAGGTTTGGAATTAGATAAGGGATTGGATCAAAGCAGGTTATAAAGGATCAGAAGAATCAACTCGGGAATTGCTTAAGGGTAATATTTGTGACATTGAAATTGTTCCCGAAGACTCACAATCCTGCTGGTATACAGACTGAAATAGAAAAGTCCCCTTCCGTGCAAGTTCTTGAACCATCCAAGTGTCAATTTCATAATAGTCTTCATAATAATGAAATGGCTAATAATCTTCACTATTAATAAGACTATTAATAAATTGTTTGTGTTTATTCCTGGGGGGATTTCCTCTGATGAATTAGACAGTGACAAAGAAAATTTGTGTACTAATGGGAATGACAGTAATTGGGATATTGAATACTATCTTAACTCCTCCTCTGAGCCAATAGTGACAAGAGAGAGACAACTAAAGCAAAAGTGGGCAGAAAAGCTAATTATAGTGCTCCTGCCAATAATACTAGAAGTAAAAATAAGAAAGATAGAAAAGGAAAATCCAAATCCAAACATAGATAATTTCCTTGTCCTTTCCTTTCGTTCATTTTTCTCCAAAAATGAAGATTCTATCATGGAATCTTAGGGGAATTAAGGGAGCTCTCAAAAGAAGGAGAGTTATTTCTCAAATTAAAATTTATAAGGTCGATATCATCCTATTGCAAGAGTTAAAGCTACTTGAAATTTGAATGTGCAAATCTTGGGGATTGATAATTCCTAAGTAGCTCCTCCATCCTGGCCGAGGTCGATGGAACCTCACGGGGCATATGTATGATTTGGAAGGATCTAAACACGAACTTTTTATAACAACCCGAGCAAAATGTGGCGTTGTACCATCTTTAATATTATGAATAAATCATTTGGTCTTATTAATGTCTATGCTTCAACCAATCCAAAAGAGAGAGAGCTTCTTTGGTTAGATATTAATCATTGGATGAGGGCTCGGAACATTAATGATTGGATTTCCGGCCGAGATTTCAACAACACTCCAAATTGGGACCAAAAAATTAGGTAATAAGATCAACATGACTAGATTGGAAAAAATCATTGGAATGATCTTATTGATGATCACTCTTGCTTGCCGATCCCTTCCTCCTCCCTCGCCAAATTTACCTCGGTCTAACAAGAGAAAAGGAAATGCTAGAGTTTTCAGTGCCCCTTTGTGATTTTATTTAAACATCTCTAGTTCCAATTTCTAGGATAATGCCTACATGTTTTTGATGAATCACATTTGCTATTTCTCGATCATCAACCTCAATTCCTTTGCACTTATCATCGATTTCTGCTCAAGATCCGGAAATATCCCATACAAATTTAACTCTAGTATGCTTGAATGCCTCCTTTTTGTCAAGAGTTGGGGTTTTTACTCTCGACCTAGAGTAAGCGAGGTCATGTCTATGAAGAGCTTTTATTCTAATTTGAAGACTTCCAAGTCTTGGATTGAGGAATGGACTAAAAGCTAAATTCGAGAGGATAAAGGAAAAAAATATCCTTCTACAACATATGAGAGATGTTAGGCTGGCCTTAAATGATGATCCTTTCAATTCTACCTTACATCTTAAGAGGAAAATCTTGAAAAAAAGATTAAGCTTATTGAAGAATTTGAGGCCAAAGGTGTTTGCTATTAGATGCAAAATTAAATACACAAATGATATGGACTCGGCAAGACTAAATTCTTTTTTAGAACGCCAAAACAAGGCAGGCTAAGAGCTCTATTAATGAGGTCACAAATGACTCTGGAATGGTTTTGAACAGTCCCTCTGAAATCTCGAATTTCTTTTATTCTAAATATTCTAGTTTGTTCTCTAAAAGCATCAACTCTGATACTTTTATGGACATTTATTGATTTGATTGATTCTATTATTCCAAGTGATCATTGTCAAATGGATCTTTCCTTCTCAAATGTTCTAAGTTCTCGATGAAGTTCTCTCCATCCTCAAGAGCTTTAAGCATGGCAAATCAAACAGTCGATGGATTTCCCGAGTTTTTCTTAGAATTCTGGGATATAATCCAGAATGACTTCATGTATTTCATAAGGGATTTTTGGAAAGCTAAGCATCTTCACCCTTCTATTGCTAGTTGGTTTATTTCTCTAATTCCTAAAGTTGATAAGCCTTCTAGTTTTTCTGACTGGAGGCCCATCTCTTTAACTAATTCCACTTATAAGATCTGTGCTAAAATTATTGCTTCAAGAATCAAGGATTATTTGCAAAATTGTATCAGTGGAAATCAGAGTGCTTTTCTTCCCAATAGATTTATTCTGGAAAATTACATTGCTGCTATGGAAGGTTTACATTGGAATAAAATCTCGAGTCAAAATTGTGTCCTCCTTAAATTGGATTTCAAAAGAGCCTTTGACAATATTAGATGGGATTTTATTGAATATGCTATGAAAAAGCTTGGTTTTAATGATGAAATTATTAAACTTATCATGGGCTTGAATCTTAGATCAAATTCGGCTATCCTCATCAATGGTTCTCCAAGTGCATTTTTCCCTCTTGAAAGGGGGTTCAGACAAGGCTGTCCTTTGGCTCCTTATTTATTTATTGTGGTTGCTGAATTATTAACCGAGGCTGTAAAACATCACCAAAGGATTGGAAATCTTTCTGGTCTTAGGCTTCCTGACTCTACTTCTATTTGCATCCAGCAATATACTGATGATACTTTCTCATTCTTGGAAAATGAGGCTCGTAATATAAATTTCTTCATGGATGTTTTGAGCCAGTTTAGTGCAGCCTCTGGAGTGGACCTAAATTTATCCAAATGTGTTATTATTGGTGACAGTGATATCTCTTGTGTGGCTGGCATTAAAATTATTAAAACCTCGAAGTCACCAAACTGGCACGCCATTATCTCTAAATTCCAATCTTTCTCGGGTCCGTGGTCCCCAATTATTGAGAAGATAAGAGCTAAACTTCATTTATATAAAAATCCCTATCTCGGGCCGGGTTCGGTTGGTTATTGCTAATCGGGTTCTCACCGGTTCTCATATTTACTTCTCCACTTTGCCTTAGTGGCCCCCGGCCCCGTTTACAAGCAAATAGAGGTACGCCCCCGTGAGGTAGATGCGTGACCCTAAGAGCCCGATGGAGCCTATCTACAAAGTGTGTGCAATGTGAGGGGGGGATGGAGTGGTCAACCCTAGCCATTGTCTATGCCAGCCCGGCTCATTGCCATGATTTGGTGCTGTTTCTATCGGAGACCCGAGCCGATACCATGTGGAGTATGAGCCATGGGGTTAGAGCCTGATGTGTAGTATGTTAGATTATGGATGGATGATATTTCTCTGTTTGATGGATGGATCTTGCTACCCATCGTGGTAGTTTATATTTCATATGTTGATGTTATCATACTTACTGTATGTATGCGCTTCCGCTGTTGTAGGGGCCTCGAGGAGCTCAGAAAGGCATCTCCGTTCCTCGGCCTATGTCTAGCCATCCCTAGCACGAGTTGACAGAGGGCCCGTTGGGTGTTTTGGCATCGAACAGGGGATGTCCCCATTGAGGCTATGATCGCATCATATCCAAGGTGGGGAACGTCACAATGGTATCAGAGCATGATCTTGGTGGACCAAGATTAGGCACTGACCATGAAATCCCAGGTAGGAACTAACTAGCCTAGAAAATTGGGGTGTAAACCCTAATTCTGATCTTTGTGAAGGTGGAAAAATTTTTCCCCTTGGTAGGATCGTAAGTTAGTTAGAATTTAGATTAAAGAATTTAGCTATAATTAGGTAAATGAACTTTTCTAGGTGGAATTGGAGTGATTTGTGAACTCAGCATGAAATTCTGTTAAGTTTTGGCCCAAGAATTATCAAATTCTGGGGCCCGAGCAGAAAATAGTGTGGGTGCACAAAATTTCACCCCAAAACCATTGAAACTAAAAATTTCAGAAAATTAATTAGTGTCACCATTAATAGGGTGGTTATAATGATTATACCTAATTGTCCCAAATTTGAATTTGGCCCAGCCTAAATTGGTACAGGTGGGTTTAAATACCCCATTTGCACCAAATTTCCTACCAAAAAGCTCTCTAGCCAAAAATTCAAATTTTCCCTGAATCGGTTTTTCGCACGAAAAGTATGGCCCGAACCAAAGCCACTGCTATGAAGTCTAAACCCGACACTCCTTCCCTAGATATGAGAGCGATAGGTGGAAAGAGACCGGTGGCACCCAAAAAGATGAAAAGGTGGCAGAGAGAAGACCCCAGTTCGTCGGGAGCCTCGAGCACGGAGTTCGAGGACAACAACAGGAGTACCAACTCATCATCTGCTCGTACATGGGAAAACATATGATATGGGTGGAAGTGCAGAGGAGGTGAACCAAAGGGTGTAAGAGGATGTGGATGAGGCTATGGACATGTGGAAGAAGAAAAGGTCCATAAGGAAGGGAAGAGAAAGATTGGGGAGACCAATGGTCAGGGGGAGGAGAGAAGGAAATGACGAATGACGGGATTTGGCACTGATCATCGTGAGCAGGAGCGTGGAGCAAAGGTGGGGCCAACAAAGAAGAGGGGAAGCAAGCTGAGGAGCAGTAGCAGGTCAAGCAGCAGGCCCGGGGAGGGTTTGAGCTCCCTCAACTCGCTTGACCTTACCTGCAGATGGGCTCAAGGCCAGAAGCCTAAGAAGAGGAAGCTTCACCGAGAGAAACCCCCCGAATCGCTTGATATTAACTACGCCCCTCGGGCATGGAGAGGTGGAAGAGATTTATGGTAGGCCACGCATGCATATGTCGCCTACTATAATGAGTACAAAAGGAGGAACATGTATGCGGCGCGGGGGGTGCCCATGCCGAGGTTACCGAGGCCTCCTAAGAAGCCTAAGAAGCTGAGAATGAGGAAGTTCATCCCGAACTCGCCTCAAAGTCAGGTATTCCGGGAGATTAGACACTTCCAGGAATCGGTGGGTCTCCTTATAAGGAGAGCGCCCTTTGAGAGACTTCTCCGGGAAGTCATGCAAGACTTCAGGACGGATTACAGGGTCACGGCTGGCATGACTAGGGTTTTGCAAGAGGCAGCAGAGGCGGAGCTCACAAAACTATTTGAAGAGTCCAACCTCTGTGCTATCCATGCAAAGAGGGTCACGGTAATGCCAAAGGACCTTCATTTGGTCCGGAGGATCCGTAAGGACAAGGCTCTGGGTGACTTCTGACAATTTTGGTTTAATTGTGCATTTTTCATAAGTTAAATTAAGTGATTTTGGCCTTTGTATTAAATTAATTAGTTAAATTAAGTGTTAGTTGTATGTTGGTAAATAAAATTGTGTTAATAAGTGTTAATGATATAATTAGTAATGATAGTTGTAATATTAATTAATTAAATAGGGTGTATTTTAGTTAAGTACCTATGTTATGTTAAAATTAGAAGGGGGGTAACTTAATTGGGAATAAAAGTATAAAACCATCTTTGCTATATGATTAGTTAATAAATAATTAAAAATAGGGGGGTAATCGAAATGGAGAATAGGAATATAAAGCTATCCCTCGTATATAATTAGTAGGTTAATATGTTAAAAGGTAAGTAATTAAAGAAAAGGGGGAAAGTTAAGAAATAATTAATGCATCAGGGTAGTTAAAGTGGTTAAAAGCAGGGCATCTGAATTGAAAAAGGGGGCGACCGATTAAAAATAGCAATCATGGGAACTTTTTCGGTAGTCAACTCCAGCATGACGCACGAGGCAAGATCGCGCATGCGCCAGCGCCAGCATTCAAAGACACATGGCGGGTCAAACCCCGAATCGGGTGGGTAGACCAGAACAAAGCTTAAGTCCCCGGGACTTAAGCAATCTTGCGCGGTGTGACCCGATAAGGGCCATACGCGCGCACTTCCATTAATTGCAATAATTGTTCATGCAGTCGCACCTATCTCGAGGAGTTAATGATATGGTATAATTTAAATTAGCTTTAGCAATTAATAACCGTGGTTGACCCTTGAATCAGGAGGCGAGCCCGAGAAAAGCAAAGTGCGGGACTTAAGCATCCACGCCGATGTGACCGATAAGGGCCAATGATGTCAGAGGCATTAATTCCTAATAACTTTTTGTGCACGGTGATCTAACTCGGTGGGATATTAATTATGGCATATTTTATTTACCTTGTAGCTTTAATTAAAATTTTGGACCATAAAGGGCAGTGCACCATACTAAAAATGCTTAAGTCCCCGGGACTTGAGCCATTTCGCGCGATGTGACTCGATATGGGCCACGTGCGAGAAAGTCAACCAAAGAATAAAAATAATTATTGCCATTATTAATAATTTGCCTAATCTAGCATTAATATCACATTTTCCCTAAAATCATAAGCATAATTGGAGCAAATTAAAAATTTGCCCCAATTTCTCTAAATGCTAATTAATTGAGCTCTGGTGAGCCAAATTTGGTCAAACAAAGTGCAATCTTAGGGTTTTTGGGTATGATCTACCCGAATTTGCACTTTGTAGCATCTAATTTGGAGCCAATTTGGCTGATTGGCTAGGGTCCATGCAAACCCTAAAATTAGGGCACAAGATTCGAGAAAGGCCCAAAATTCGACGAGGCAGGCTACTTAAGGGGGGGAAGGAATCATTCTTTCATCACCAAAATTAGCTCTTCTTCTCCAACTGCAGGCGATTTTCTCCAGTTTTGAGTCTTCAACTGCAGTTTTCTACACCAACACATGGCTCCTCAAAATTTTGTGAACTGGTATAGTGCAGCAGAGCACATCTGGGAAGTAGATATTGAAGATGCTTTCAGACCCTTCAGACAATATTTCAATCTCCATGATACTATGTCTAGGACACCGTACTATGCAAATGTTATAGCAGAGTACAATGAGCAGGTAGTCCCTAGAATGATAGCACTTCCACCTAGAGATGGAGACTGGATATAAATCACAAATCTTCAGTCAATAATAGGTATCGGGGGAGGCCCTAAGAATCAGTTATGGATGAAAAAAAGAGGCATGCCAGATTACATGACATGCTCAGTTCAAAGGCACAGGTACGTAACATCTTCAGCAGCTTTGGCATTATTCTTGACCTTGTGGTAGTTAATGCAGTAGGAGATCCATCAATCCAACCTCTAGATTTGGCACCCTTGAACACAAGAGCTTGCGGGCAGGCTTGATGATCTCTATACATCGAGAATATGCGATTCGGCAAACATTAATGCAATTTGTATCTTGGAGATGAAGAAGATGAAGAAGTAGAGTTTGATGTGGAGGAAGAGGAAGAAGAAGCCAAGAGAGCTAAAGATAAGGCTATAGTGCTAGCAGGAGCATCTAGCAGAACAATTGAGCTACCATTGGGGATCACAGCTTTGACTCCCATTATGGTGGAAGGGGAAAGAATATCTCTTGGCTAATGATATCCTACAGATGCCTTACAGCATTGAACAGGGGCTGAGAATAGATGAGCTTCTAGCATTGATTTCCAATGCTCAGCCAAATGACTACATCGACTTCGACACCCCGGATTTTCCAAGACAGATAGCTAAGCGCTATTCATATGATGGTGAATCCATGTCAGGATATCGGGAGGCATTCCAATATATGAGGCATGTGGTGGCACAACGACCCCAAATTCCTGAAGAAGAATTTCAAGCTATCCAAGCAGGCCTGTACAAGCCGGGAAGAGACCCAAGAACAAGGGCCAGCCAACCTTGGCAGCAAGGTGAGGGAGAAATTTTGAATTCAGGAATAGATTTGACAGCGATCATGTTGAAAGATCATGACGATCTCCTTGGAATTCATTTGCATGGCCCTGCATTAAGGAGGGGAGGTAAGAGCAAGGTTCATTCCAAGGGAAGATCCCTGATATATTACTTGCCAGCACTTTGCCAAGGTCAGATCCTTGTCTTTCATCGGCATTTCACTTCAAGGGGGGAAGAAGCCATAACGCTTCTAGCAGCACTATCAGGGTTTGGTAATCACGCCAAGATCCGGGAGAATACTGATCATATTATCCTGATCAGAAGATCAGTTGCTATCCATTTCCTGGATTTTGTGCGGGTCACCTCCGTGACGGACCCTTGGCTATAGTGGCACCAGTGGGGCCGGATTTGCTGGATGAAAGCATGGCGGCGGCAATTAAAGGGAAGTCCACAAGAAACATTTTGAGGAATCTTGGGTTTGGTCTCAAGTATAGCGACTTCGACAGGTACACCGGCGAGGATACGGATCATCGACGTCGAGGCCACGGCTGACAGTTATTCCTCTATGTTTCATATACATTGTTTGTTATATCTTATGTTTTAAGAATTTTCTGATGATTATGAACTGTGTTCAAGGGGTATTAATTACTCCTAAGTATGTATTTTCCATGAACCCTCTCTATGTGATCTGGACTTATTAATGAAATATGATATTTCTAAGATAAAGTTATGTGTACAATTATCTCCTTTATCCAGATTAAATCATTGCATAGATGTAACTCTTCGACATAAGCGCGTAAATTGAATTTAATGTGTGCAAGCACGCATAACTCCGCGCGGGGGACGCAACCCGGACGAACCATCAAACTGGGTTCCCAGGAACCTATTTGGCAGAGATGAAGAAGAGGATGAAGTTATAACTCAGTGAAGTTAACCGCCGACTCATAATCATGGGGCACCAATGCTTTCGAAGGGAAAGAGAATAGCGGGAGCCCAATGCTCGGGTTTATTAAGCCCAAGTGTTCTCACCCTTTTGCGCCCATTCTTTTTGTCAAGAAGAAGGATGGTAGCCTCGGGATGTGCATTGACTACAGGCAACTCAACAAGCAAACAATGAAGAACAGCTATAAGTTGCCACGAGCAGACGACTTGATGGACCAGCTGCAAGGGGCCAAGTTCTTCACCAAAATAGATTTGAGGTCAGGGTACCATCAGATCAGGATCAAAGAGGAGGACATCCATAAGACCGCTTTTGGGGCTTAATGCGGCCATTTCAATTTACAAGAATGTCGTTTGGATTGTCCAATGTGCCTGCAACATTCATGAGGCTCATGAATAATGTGTTCAAAGAGTTTTTAGATGATTTCATTGTCATCTTCTTCGACGATATCTTGATCTACAACAAGATCTAGAAACAACATATGAGGCATTTGAGGAGAGCCTTACGTGTATCGGTGACATCATCGTCTTTACGCCAAGCTCTCCAAATGCGACTTTCGCCACAAGCAAGGTGGAGTATTTAGGTCACGCCATCTCAGAAGATGGAGTCGCCACTGACCCTGGCAAGATCGAGGCCATTGTAGATTGGCCAAGGCCTAAGAACGTAAGTGAAGTGAGGAGTTTTCTTGGTTTGGCGGGGATATTACGTAAAAAATGCGTCAAAAGGACTTTGCTAAGATGGCAACTCCTTTGACAGACCTAACCAAGAAGAAGAAGCTCCAGGATTGGGAAGGCACTGGATGAAGGAAGTGCAGCCTTCTTTCGACAAGCTTAAAGAGGCCTTGACGATGGCGCCAGTGTCTGCTGCCGGATCCGTGCAAGGATAAAAGGCCCATGCGGATGCAAGCAAGCTTTTTATAGGTGAAGTCCTCATGCAAGAAGGGAAGGTAGTCACCTACGACTGTGACGTTCCCCATCGCGGATACGATGATGCACCATCGTAGCCTATTTGGAGACATCCCCCACTCGATGCTAAACACCAAATGGGCCCTCCGCCAACCTGTGCTGGGGATGGCTAGCATCGCCGTAGGAACGGAGGTGTTGTTCCCGGCCTCCTCGTGACCCTACAACGTGAAGCATACATACATGAATGAGTACATCGTGCATGAAATACATAGAAACTACCACTTAAGGGGTAGCAAGATCCATCCATCATACATAGAACATCAACGTCCACATCTAACATGCTACATATAGGGCTCTACCCAGGGCTCAGACTCCATATCGGTATCGGCTCGAGGGCCTCCGGATAGAACATACCGAATCATGGCAATGGTTTGGGCTGGCATAGACAATGGCTAGGGTTGACCACTCCATCCGCCCCTCACATGCACACTTTGCAGAAAGGCTCCATCAGGCTCTGGGATCACAGTCTATCTCCGGGGACGCAATCTCACTGAATCACCAGCTGAGACTACTCCGGGTTACATCTCCCCTGCCCGAATGAGAAAGGAAAGGGGCAACCCCGATCCCGATGTACATTGGCTTATCATAGGTGGCTAGAGGAATAGCACTAGCCAATGCACTGATACTACCCCGCATCAACAACTCCCCCACCAGGGGGCCCCCCGGGCCAGAACCAACCTTGCTCCTCGATAGCCCCTGGGCAGCACCTGGGCCTGGGGTGTCAAACTCATGCCAACCCATGAGCAGGGCCAACATGAGCCTAGCACACTATGGGATTCCCTGTTGCATCAATACAAGGAACCCTACAACTACTTCCACCACCGCCAATCAATTTGTCAGTGCCGAGTGATCCCATAGCCTCCACGGCCAGTGGGCTCTTGTGCCAAAGCCACATAATAATAGGAACTAAGGGGGTCTAAGCCTAGGAGCATACTACTAGGCCACTAAGGTCTCTACCCCCCTTCCCAATACAAGGGAGTGAACATAATCAACCAACATCCACATGATACCATAACATCAACAACAAACATCAAATGAACCTAAACACATGAACTTAACCTAAAGTTAGGGTTCATTAGTTGGGGTTCATGATACATGACTGAGGGTTCTAGGTGGCTCTACTAGCAAGACCATCTACCCACTGAAACTAAGGCCTACTCCGGGTCCCGGGACGAACCTGCGGGATCGCTCAAAATCCTTCCATGTTGCCGGGCCTCTCCTCTCTTCCTCCTGGCGGCCCTCATTTTGCCGAGTCGGGTCTCCTTAGCACCGACAGAGCTCCTGAATCGAGCCTCAGCTTGGGCAAGCCTCAGCTGCTAGGGCTTGAAAATAGGGTTTAGGGTTAGGGTTAGGGTTAGGGGTATTTATAGTTAGGGGCTAACACTTGGCCTACATGGCCCAATAGGAATGGTCCACGTGGCGGTTCTCCAATAAGAGAGCCCCACATGTATAAAGGCTCCTTCCTTAGCTAAGTGGGCTAAGTTATATAATAACTTAGCCACTTACCCCTAGGTATACAACACATTAAAGTGTGTTGTATGGTGATGTGGCCTTCCAATACATAATATTTATGCCATATATTGGAGAGGAATGTCACATTCTCCCCCACTTGGCTTAATGTTGTCCTCAGCATTAGTCAAGAGCTAGAGAACCACCAAAGATGTAGCAATTGTTGTTTGCACTCTCGATGACTTAACAAGAAATTCTCACTGTATTATCTACTATCCTGTCAAGTGGCACCCTTAGAAATTACCATGCCCAGAGGATGACACTATTCTGGTTCATAACTTCTAAAACCAGAAATTACCTTAGCTATCATATATCTTGTATATTTATTACTATACCAACCACAGATAGCTAGCCTGACATATAACTAGTTATTCTTTACCAGAGGATTTTCTGGTAAAGGCCTTGTATGAATTTTGACTCTGATATCATAAATGCTTTGTCATGGAAGATTTTGTTCAGAAAATGTTTGGCAACGCCTCCCCCCGAGTCAAATGACACAACTGCACTCATATCTGAATATCTCGAGCAGTATTGATTATTTTCACATGAAGAAAGGGTGGTCTTCTTCCCACGAAACTTGGTCTCTAGAAATCACAGACATGCGCATGCCCAACACAAACACAATTTACAGGCAATACTTTTCTGACATCTGGAGGTAAAAACACTTGGCCAAAAAACAAAATAGCAACACTTGAACAAAATACTCAAACATTGTCAACTACTTATTCAATTACACTTGGGTACCTTTCGAATACAGCTTGGAATACTTATAATACAAATATCACCTCAAATATCGAGATCATGAGGTTGCCTTGCTTGGTGGATGGGGAAACAACTTCACACTCAATGTCGCTTCAAGACATTCAATAATGCTTTCAAAAAAATTTAGCTCGGCCATGTAATTGGCCAACTTCCTTCAAAAACTCTGATTGCAAAGATTATTAGGCGGGGCTATTGTATTCATCTCTCATCTCTTTCAAGCGCCGCAAGACATCTTCTATATCTGATATAGCATCCCCTTCGCAGGTACAAATATCTTGGAGGATTTCGGACGCGGCTCCGACCGAAATATCCATATTAAAGTTCGTCAGATAGTCTGGCGCTGAGACATCCCGCAGATTCTTATATCGATTCGAGATACAAATAAGCGTTGAAGATCGAAAATGAGAAGGAGTGATGGCGGGGAAAGGGAATACGAAACATAACCTTGGATCGCTCATAACAGCTAATACCTTCAAGATCGTTTTCAATCGCCTCCAAAGATGCCTAGAAGGCCTGCTTTCTAGAAGATGTCAAGCGGCTAAGCCCTTGTTGCGACAGCCCGGGGGTTGCACGGTTAGGTTAGGGGTTGACCTTATGTAGGTGTTAGGGTTTAGGGTTTAGGGTTTACCTTATGTACGTGTTAGGGTTAGAGTTGACCTTATGTACGTCCAAAAATTCTGGAAGTTGGCATGTGCAATGGAAATGACTTAGCAAGCCATATTACAAAAAAACAGAATTTTATTTCGATGTATGCATTAATTACAAATTCTACGGGCATAATTGCCAAAAAATGCATAAGTAAAAAATATGCATCTAAAAAAGTGAAATCTCGAGGAGGGGTGCAACTTGAAGGTGCGACATGGGGTAATTTTTTTCACGAGAAGATGCGATAGAGAAAAAGATCTGCGGATATCCTAAGTTCATCCAAAACTATTTTGGAATGGATGTAAATCTAATTTACAAACGGATGTAACTAATGCTATTGGTGACAATGCTGGTTGGAGACTGCATCAAATGGAAATAACCTTAAAGAATCAATTGATGGATGGGGGAGGAGACCAACATAATGCTAATGGTGACAATGATGGTTGGGGCCTTGCATCAAATGGAAATGGCGGATGGGGAGGAGGCAACTCAAATGCCAATGAATCTTGGGCTCTTGCTTCTAATAACTATAACAACACATGGGGAATAACAGATAATAAAGCTCGAATGGCCATGATTCTTGGGGTATTCCTTCCAATGACAATAACACATTAGTAGTAACGGATAATAGAAAGCATCGGTTGGCAATGATGGTTGGGGAGTAATAGATAATACAGCAAAGATTCGAAAGGAAAAGATAGTGAATTCAAATTTTCATCTACTAGAACATATCTACTAGATAATCCTCAAATATAGGAACTGTTTTTCTTCCGATTCGTGGACATGCCGAGATCAGGCTTTGTTTTCTAATTTGCACCATATCATCCCGGTCCCCGCCTTGCTTTGGGTACATCTTTCGTGTTCGTTCTTCTTTTAGGTGATCTTCGAAGTTTTTGTACTGGCTAAGGGCTTTAATTCTGATTCTTTGCTTTTCTTTTTCTTTTGATTTCCGCCCAAACATATTATTTTCTTCGTGCAATAGGTCTTGGTTTGTTTGCAATTTTGTATCAAGATCCTCCCTTTTTTTTCGAATTCACATCCCAGAGCTCATTCGAGAGTGTACATTGTCTTCCCTAGCCCTCACCTTCGCCCAGTTTGACAACTTCTCACCAGGATGGATCTTGTATTTTTTTTGGACGGTTTCGAAGAAGGGTCATTGAAGGAGGATTCAACGGGTCGGATAGGGAACCGAGCTCCCCTCGGGGTAGGCAATAAGCGTACCCCCTGGAGGAGCGGGTGCCCGGGAAGCGGAGAGGACAGATCCAAATTGCATTCCGTCGGTTCCAGTTGCTTTGGGTTGTCAAACCGCAGGTACCAACAAGTCCCGAAAGTGAAAGACCGAGAAGCAAGGCCTCCAAGACGCAAACCCTCCAGGAACCTAGTCAACTCACATGGTTTACGCCCGAGGCCCTATCATGTTCATTTTTGACCAGGACCTTGCACCGTATCATCACATACATGGGCTGATTGTTTAAGAGACGCCCCTTAAACCCCCATCAAGGTTTTCAACACTCCTCCCGGAAAGGCCCGCAACGGACGGCACCTTAGCCACCGGAATGCAAAACTGACTTCGCCAATGGACTTAACGATGACATTACCCCGGGGACCAAGTTTCATCGGTCAAAACCACCCCTAGCCAAGGAGTGCCAAAGAGCTCAAGTCCAACACTCCGGTGAGTCACCACCCCTAGGAGGTGGTCAGATCATTGCCGTATGATGCGTTGGTGTTCCTTCCTTAGGCAAAATTGGCCGAGGCTGCTTGGCCACTCGGGCCATTCGGACGACGTGGGCTAAGTCGAATCGCTATTAGGAGACCCCTCACGCCCCGACGACAAAACAATTGGGTTTTCACATAGTCGTCCGCAGAACGCTTTGCGGTTTGACAACTTCTACCGGATGGATCTTGTATTTTTTTGGACGTTCTCGAAGAAGGCTCATTGAACGGAGGATTCAACGGTCGGATAGGGAAACCGAGCTCCCTCAGGGTAGGCAATAGCGCACCCTCCCCGAGGAGCGATTGCTGTGAAAGCGTGAGGAGGAGCATCCAAATTGCATTCCGCGGTTCCGGTTGCTTTGGGTTGTCAACCGCAGTACCAACCAAGTCCCGAAAGTGAAAAAGACCGGCAAGGCCTCCAAGACGCATAAACCCTCCCTAACCTAGTCAACTCATGGCTTACGTTAGGAGGCCTTATCATGTTCATTTTTACCGTGACCTTGCAATCGTGATCATCACATACATGGGCTGTGTTGGCTTTTAAGACGGCCCCTTAAAACCCCACGGTAAAGGCGGTTTCGAACACTCCTCCCCGAAACCATTGCGCACCTTCCCACCCCGTAATCAAGAACCCCCGCTAATGGACTCCTAACGACGACATTACCCCGGGGACCAAGTTTTCGGGCCGCAATAAAACCACCCCTTGGCCAAGGAGTGCCAAAGAGCTCAAGTCCAACACTCTCCATTAGTCAATTGGCCCAGGAGGTGTACGCCGTAATATTGCCGTAGTGCGTTCGTGTTCCTTCCTTAGGGCAAAATTGACCAGGCGAAGTTGCCCACTAGGGTAATGTCGCCATTCTCGACGACATGGCGGGTTAATCGCTATTCCCGAGACCCCTCGTGCCCGAACGACAAAACAATTGGGGGGTTAATTGGAACACAATCACTAAAAAGAAAAAGGATGGTGGTCTGGCTTGTAAAACTATTCATAAACAAGCACAAGCTCTGGCTGCCAAGTTTGTTTGGAAAGCTTTAAATGGTTCTGATAGTGTGGCCTCCAAATTTATTATGTATTGGCTCAGTGGAAAGTTCTCCTCCTGGGGACATCCTTCAATCTCTCATGAATTGCCAAATTCTGCTTTTTGTGAAGTCTCTTTAGCTTCTAATATGTCCCCTCTCATGAGAAATATTATTAAAGCTTGGAACAATATCCTTTTGGCATTCAAATATGATCAGGGTGCAAGTTTTCATTCAAATATGTCTATTTTCTGGTCACCTCCTTTTATGGATCATCCAAATCACGTTCTTGCCTTAAAACATCCCCAGATTTATAAGAAATGGAGTGCTTTTGGCATCAAAAGCCTGGGTGATTTGTGGCATAATAATAGATGGATTACATGGTCGAATCTCAAATTGAGAATCAAGGGATCTCATACTGATAAAAAGATCTATAAACATATCAGGAACATAGTTGGTAACTCGATTCCAAATCATACCTTAAGCAGCAAATTGGATTGGAGCCTAAACAGAAAATCTTGCTATAAGGTAAAGGATATTTACAATTTCTTAGATCAGAGTCTTGATCTTCCTAAATCTTCCACTTCTTGGAGCATTGATGCTGCTGCTACAAAATCTCTTATTAAAAATGTCTGGAACTCTTATGCTTCCAAGAAAATATCCTTCTTTATTTGGCTTATTGCAAACAAAAAAGTGTTGTCTTGGTCATGAATAATAGAAATCCAAATGTTTCAGCTAATTGTCCTCTAAATTGTAATGTTGTTGAGGATTTGGAACACATCTTCTTCTGCTCTAAGTTGGATCCCCTTTGGTCTTGGTTTAATTCTTACTTTGGCAACTTTGATAGATCTTCCATCATCAATTTTCTCGCAAGGGAATGACACCTACAAAAACACTATTGCCTTCTTGTGTCTTTGGAATGTTTGGAAATCGAAATAGATGCTTGTATGGTAAAAAAGGTTTTACATTTACCGGATTAAATTACATTTCAAATATGATATTGAGCTCTCGTGCTCACGCACATAGAAAATTACTTATTTTAACAATTATGACAGGTCTTGGGATCAAATTGGTGAATTTGTGGGGTATCATCATTTATTCATTTCAAGACTCTCATTTAGAAATACTAATTGAATTTTTATTGCCTAGGATATATGGAGCTTTTGAGAGGGCCTCACACAAACGGTATTTTATCACTAAGGATGGTGCCTCGTTGAGGAAATGAAGTGGCTAGATATGGGGAGCAGAGAATTCATGAGCATCAGTCACATTATCCTCCACATAATCATTGGACAATCGGTAGATACAAGATGATAAAAGAGGTGAAAAGAAAGCGAAAAGGGTATGGGCCGAATATTCACAATGTAAGTGATGCAAGCTTGGTTTACATGTTTTGGTTTATTGAGAAGCATCATCATGAATTTCGTAAAAGGCAATTCCCGAGATATAGGGGAACTATATTACACTCACTGGGATGCTAGTCGACGCCTATGGCACTCTTATTACGCTCATGGTACAACAGATTTTTCTGAGATTAATCAAAGATCATCTTTGGATGGAGGTCTCCTACACTCATGGCACAACTTCCAAATTCACCTCCGTTTCAACCACCTGATCCTTAATGATGATCCCAATGATTGCAGAATTCCTACCATTCCATCCACTATGATCCTCCAAAACATTGACAGCATTGCCTCTTTATGATTGCAGAAGTTCTATTTGTTTTGCAGGTTCATTAGTAATCATAGCAAAAGGGATGTACATGGAAGATTCTCAATTTCTTGTCTCAAGCCAGCTGTTCGGGTTCTTTCACCTGAAATTTTGGCAGGTGGCTGATTTTTTGGACTCAACTGCTTTGTTCAGGATCTTGTCTACTGCACCTCTAAGTTACTTGGTTTTGCTGCTGCTATTACAAGCTACTGTGCTGATAATTATCCTGTTACCTTATTTCAAAAATTCTCTTTGTTAAGCCTGTCATGGGACTTAACAATATTTTGTATGTTTTTCTTCAAAGTGCTCTAAACCTGCAAGTTCAGTGTTTGCGCCTACACTTCGTGACCAGTGCACGCTCATTCATTTCCGAGGGAGGAATGACGGCCACATCTATGACACACTTATTACAGTTAATACATGCCTTCATTCCAGACCCTAAAGCCCAGTATGTGGGCACAAGTGATGCCTCAAGATGCGGACACTAGATACGAATTACAGCCATAGAAGAAACATTGTGTTGAAGCGAAGTGTAGACATTGGAAAGGGAACATGTTGAGGTGGGCGTCTGGTTACATCTCCACAATCCCAAGGGGACCGGGGAGTTGCGAGTGTCGAAATAGCTAAAGGGGAGCAAAGGCTACCTCGGTATCTTCATTACTAGGAGCACGAACTTGCGTATTATAGGGTTTGCAGGCGAAGATGATGCCCTTTATGATATGGATGCTTTTTGCGGTTTTTCACTGATATCATGCATGTGAAGGCTGGTGGAGTTGTCTCGCTACTAGGGTGGGAGCGGCAAGACTGACGATCGTCCTCGCCATCTTTTTGGTTCGGTTTCAAGACACTCTTAGCCGCTTACATGTTCTTCAGCATGGAAACCATCTCGAGAGGGACTAGTTTTCAAGCTGGGAGGACCTCTCCCTCTTCAATTGTGTAACCGAAGGAGGAGCTCTCACGCAAGGTGAGGGCGCCGGCTTCGCAAAAAGAAATGGGCGATTAAGGGGAGGGAGGCTAACAATTATTCTAGATCAATGGCCTTCCAATCCTTGGACTGGCTATGTCTAGATAATTTTAGAAGCATAAATTTACCACTAGCATTAGCATTATCTTATCTTATTATTGGTAGCCTTTTAATATTTGGTTATTGTGTTTGGTGATGGGACCTAGTCCCCAGGTTTTAGATGGGCTGTTGCCCTTGCATGTGCCGTCCCATAACTCGTTGGGTTCCCGTGGACGTAAAAATTCATCTTATCTTATCTTATCTTATCTTATCTTATCTTATCTTATCTTATCTTATCTTATCTTATCTTAATTAATGAAAAAAATCTACTCGTTCCTTCAAAAAAAAAAAAAAAAAAAAAAAGTTACTATATCAAAATATGCAGTTTCTCCAAAAGGTGAGCATTTTGTTGAACGGAAGTCAATGGTAACTTCAAAAGGATTAAAAAGAAAAGAATGCCCAGAGGAAAAAAAGAAAAAGAAAATGGATTTCTTTATACTAACAAAAATGGAATGCATTTCTTGAGCAGTTCTAAGCCATATAGTTCCCTTTGGATGGAGGTATTAAAATGCCAGCACAAAATGCAAAAATTCAATTAAAGAGATGGATACATCTGCTTCTTTAGACACATCTACAAATATAGTAAGAATGGTTCATTAATTGGGAAAAATAAAGAGAATTTGCATCATAAGCGATAGACAAAGGTAGTTCTAAAGGCAAATTTTGCAACTATCTCAGCTTCAAATATGGCAACTTTGAATGCCAAATTCTCAAATGCCAAAGACTCGAATAATTAGGGATAACATATATGGGTTTCTTCTTTTTGTGAAAAACAACCACCTCCTTTTTGCGTCTGGGCATTTAGTCTAGTGGTAACACACTAGGTCTAGCAACTATAGGTCTCGAGTTCGAGATCGCCCGTAATCGCCTCGAACTGTTGGGTGTCAAAACCCATAGACGCAATGTAAAGTGGTTGGAGGCAGGGCCTAACTAAGCAATGTAGTGTGGTGTGTGGTCACATGTCCAGTTGGATGCTGCCTAGTGGCGTGACGTTAAAATACTATCTATCTATCTATCTATAACCAACTACTATTAGTATATTAAAAATTGCAAAGGATGTCACAACTTTTTCACATAACAAATTAGTTGACAATATAGCAGAAAATGTTCCTGAAAGTGACCAAAAATAGGTTGAATATTCCAACCAATTCAATGTGTTGGCTAACTTCAACTCAAAACAAAATTATGATTTAATGTTATTGACGCAATAATTCCCATGTTATTTCTGATTCTCAAAAGATTTTTTCAGTTAATGTCTATGCCATTAATTTGCATGCTTTTTTTTTTTTTTTGAAGAGGGGGATTTTTTGTATTTATCGTAATAAGGTGTTACATAAAATAAAGTAAGGAGTGTGAAGCTCCCTTACTTGTAATATTAACTACTATTATCAGGAATGTAATATGGCGATGCTAAAATGAAGGTACAATATAGAACACATGTATATGGCATCAAACTAGTTTGAGACCATAGGAAATGCAATTTTAAAAGACCTTGTAACATCCGATCTGACCAAAAAGTCCCAAGGTGGCCTTTCACAAGATGTGTTGATACCGAGCTTGACAACACTGCTGTTGTGTAACTATAGCTCAGTGCTGCTATCGAGCTTGCCAAAACTGGTGATGTGAGGCTCACTATTCCTGCAGTAGCCAGGTCTTTGCCACTATATGCTCGAGGAGATTGAAACCCGGTGGAGTTTGACATGGAGCAAATTGCTTGCAAATGCAACTTGCTTTTGTGTCTTTCCAAAAGGCCTATGAAAGGTTGTCCTGATGAGGAGGATTGTGGAGCAGGGGTGGATGAGACAACTAGATAGGTGGTTGAGGGCGTGGTGCGGATGGAGCGGTGGTAGAGGTGGTGCGGAAAGTGGGGGTGAGATGGAAGGGATGGAAGTGTAATTGTGGGGAATGGAGGTGCAGTAATGGTGCTTGATCAAAGGTTGAATATTGCAAACCAATGAGAGCAACCTGCAGACTTTGGTGGAGTTCGGGGAATGAGGGAAAGTCGGAGTTTTAATTTGCAGGGGGTGTGCTAGCCAAAGGATGTTAGACCATTCAGTGGGGCAAGCAAGATAGCCAGAGAAGTTGTATTTCCTGAATCAGTTCGAAAGCTACAGATAAAAATTGTTCTTTATGAAAATAATACATGCTTCTAAGTATTGCAAACTGGTCTTTAATGCAAAGTCTTTCAAATATGGAGAGAAACGATCAAGTGCCAAAATTTGATAACCATGCAGCATGTAAGGACACATCTTTTTTCCTACCTCTTTGGCCTCTCTTATTGACGAGTTCAAATGACCAATCTCCCAAATGGACTCCTATTATTTCCCCTATTTTTCTTGACCAAATGGTTATTCTATAAGATGAACTACTTCACAATAAAGAGATTTAGGATTGAGGTGCAGAATAATTTTGGGATAGATTACAATCAACCAATTGAGCAAAATGAGTTAACAGAGAAGGAGGAACATGTTGACGTTCTACTGGACACCTCAAAAAGAGATAAGCTGGTATTAGAGGAATAAAATAGCCATAACACATTGCTAGCAAAGAAGAATTTCCAGTCAACTGAACTAAATAGATCTAAATTGGATTTGAATATCTCTTCTCATGAATTTTCTAATAATAATATGTTTAAATTCATAGCTCAAGGGTCTATAGATGATAGTGATAGTGACGATGTTCTAGATAGTGATAAGGAAATTTGTGCTCATGATGAATTCCTCTCTTGCTCTTTCCCTCCTACGTAGGATCTCCCTTCTTCTAAGAGAAATGCCAGACAAATGAGAAACCCAATTTTTGCATCTTTACCTAATATTAACAAAACTCGTGCTGGCAACATGAGTAAAAACAAGGATCTTAGCAAAAAGACTAATAGAAAGGCCAAAATATAACTTTCTTTCTTTGCTCTCTATCCCCTTATCATTTCCACATTTCTATAAAAATTCTGTCATGGAATGTAAGAGGCATCAAAGGGCCTTCAAAAGAAGATGTGCCATTGCAAAACTTATAATGCTGATATTATAATTTTAAAAGAACTGAAATTGCCGAGATTTGAATGCTCAAATCTTGGTGATTGGATTTATTCTGTATCTTCCTCCATTTAGATTGAATCTTCTGGTGCTAGTGGAGGGCTAGCTATAATTTGGAAAATTGTCTCTTATCGTCATTTTTACAATAACCCTTCTAAAACGTAGCAGGCTATAACATTCTCTACCAACGCCTCCATACTTGGAGTCCTAAACGTGTGCTTCTACCAACCCCAGGGATAGAGAACCAATTTGGAATGAGACTAAATACTAGCTTGCGTCTCAAAATGTCTGATTGAATTAATGCAGGTGACTTCAACAATACTCCTTCTTGGGATCTCAAATGTAGAAATAGAATTAATATGTCCAGGAATGAAAAAGTTCATTGGGACTCTATGTTTCATGCTATTCTCTTATGTATTCCCTTCTTCTACCTCAAATTGCACTGATCCAAAGTGTTTACTATGTGTTCTTAATAGATTCTATGTCTCTAATCCTAGCTCTAACTTTTAGAACAATTGCTTTATCATTAATGATGAGGGCACCTCGATTTCTGATTACTAACCTCAATTCTTGCATACTTCTCATGCCATTTTATGTTTCAAGGTCTCAGAAGCGTGCCTTATAAGTTTAGTTGTTCGTCCCTTTTTGTCAATGAGAATTTTTGCACGGATTTCACTGCTTTCTAGAACAATTTAAAGGAAAATTCGCCTCCTGACACTCATTTGAACTCAATGAAGACCTATTTCAAGATAAAAATGTTAAAGATTGGATTAAATCATGTTCTAAACATAACCATGACAGCAAAGTTAAAAATCATATTCTTAGAGAATGAGGAAGCTCAAATTCATGGAATTATTTAAGGGGTAAACTTAGCTATTTGGCAAATTTTTAGCACATTTTTAAAAATGTTAGATAAAGCAATTGTAAAAAATTGGCGAAAAATTAATAATTTTAGCTTAACTTCTTTTGTGCCCACACCGATCTTCAAGCTCTTTAGCCAAAGCTAGAAAGTAAGAGAGTAAAAATTTGGAATGAGTTTCGAGCTAGTTTAGCTAAAGTAACTCTAGGTAATAAAAATATATGATTATTAGTAATTTATTCCTAACATCCATGGAACAATTTGAGATCTACACTTAGCTGGCATTCCTTTGCATATTTCCACAAAGAAAATGACTAAAGTAAATGGAAACAATTGGAAAAATGTATAATCACTTTAGCTTAACGTTTTCTTTTCACAACAAAAAAAGTTTTGGATGAATTTTGGGTTAATTTAGCTAAACGCCAAAAAAAGTATAAGAGGAAAATTTACAAGGTTTAGCTAAATTATACATTGCCTCATCCTAAGCTATCTATAGTGCCATTTATACTGGTTATTTTGATCTCTGACATTCTACACAGTATGATTGATGCATATTTTTGTCATATGCACTAGAAACTTCTCCTTTCCCTTTCGTGCCCTCCATGTTAACTTACATTTGCGAGCAGGGCGCCTCTTTCTGGTTGACTTTGATTCTTGTTCCCGGTGTAACATCTGCAGGGTCCCTCAAGGTTCAGCAGAAGTGCCCCACATAGTTAAATCCACGTGGTAAACCCCGACCCGTTCATCATCTCCAATCTCACTTGGCAACAAACTAATGGCACCCGTGCTTGTCGATGCATCAATTGATAAACCTCATTCAATTCATGTTGCAAGCTTGACAATACTTTCATAGGTAGTTCCATCTCCCTTGCGCACGATCATTCACAACATCATCTTCTCCCTTTCCACTTTCGTGCCTCCATGTTAACTTATGCTTGCGGGCAGGGCGCCTCTTTCTAGCTGACTTTGATTCTTGTTCTGGTGTGACATTCATATCCTTGCCAATCGTTCTAGGACTCATGCCTTTTGATGTCATCATAGCCTGATTATGAGCGGAAGCATATGGATCCAATGGGGAGTTTATTAAAAGGCTTACAACAACATCCTAAGTGTGCAAAATTACATCTTACATGAAGCAAGCATCTTACATGAAGACATTTATACTTTAAGGTCAAAGTGTAGAAGCTCAAAAATCATCTTAGAGAGTGTGAGCTAGGGGTTGACCTCAAACACAACACATGCCCATGCCACCCTAAAGGGACCACTGGATAGTAAAAAAAAGTTGAAGAAGTAGCCATATTAAGGGCATAAGGCAAAAAAAGAAATAAAAGTTTACATTTGCCATTGGCACCCAATGAGTACATCCTAAACACATTGATGTGGTATGAAATCAAAGAGTTATTGTTTTTTCTTTGCAAGAAACAACAATATTTAACTTTCAAATTCATGTAAGTGACATGAATAAGGAGGAGGTGCAAGATCTTAAATGACAATAAAAAAAATGGAGGAAATAGATAGGTAAGTTGTTTTATCCACTAACCAAAATGATTGAGTTACATCAAAAAGGTACAGGCATGTACTTGATTAATTTTGATGAAATACAATAGAAGAGTATTTGAGAGTCACACTTTTATCAAAAAAAAGGACTATATAACTTGCTCCTAAAATGGGCTGCTCACAAACAACCTACCATATACAAACCCTAAGCACTTTCAACTATTATGGTTAATCCCCCATCTTCCCCTATCTCTTCAATGTAAAAAGCATCTCGTCAATGACTTCTTTGACATTCTTACTTCTGAAAAGTACTTTCGTTAGAAGTTCTCAAGCTTGACCGGCAAATTATCAATGTCAACCAATGTCATCTCATCTACACATTTTGGACATAAGCCAAGGTTGCCACTCATTCCCACTAACCAAGGCTTTCACAACAAAGGGATCGACTAACATGCACCTCCTTTCGAATCGCACATTCGGCAACATGGCCAAAAAGCATACCATGGCACCAAAATTTGTACCATCTATATGCAAATAGGAAAATGAATTAGACCAAGTTTTGGCAAGGACTGGCATGGACATGTGCATAGTAGAGGACAGTCTAAAGAAGACGTTAATTAAATATCTCATTCAAAAAACATAGCTATAAATCAGAAGCATAGATAAAAGACAATCCTTTGCAAAATTAAACTAAACTAATGAAAAGCATTTAAAAAGGTATTAACCTTGCATGACTCTTGAATGAAGCTACTTTGGTTTTGTTCCGAACAAAGGGAATCAACGCTTGTAAAAGCCATTTAAAAGAAAAATTAGAATCTGGCTGCTGCCCATGATCAAGTTTGATATAACAAAATTGTGCAAATGCTGATTTTCAGTCCTTGGAAATGCAAATGCAAGTTCGAGCAATTATACTTCCTCTTCTTCCCCATCATTGTCTCTTTCAAGTACTCAAACATGTTGCGATGGCGATGCAATTTCATACATGCAATTGGTACATGCGGTGGTACATGCAAAGAATCGGCCATCCTGATTGACAATATGCAATTCAGCCCGGATCACCGTGCCCGAAACAATTGTGCTATGCTACACCCAGCAAATCATTCTAGTGCATAAATTACTCTTAAGAAAATAGCCATCTACCCTGAACACAATATGCATGCTATAATGTCTATTGTCGTAAAAACAATAGCTTGCATCATTCAGGGAAAAATGGACAAAAAAACATGCCGCTAGTGCTTTTTTTTCCTCTTGCAACTTTCTGAGTTGATTGAGATCCGACAAGCGTGTGTCGAGATGTAGGAAATGGCCCAATCCTTGTGTCAACTCCACGTAAAGAAGGCGGTGACCATTCATTACAAACTTATAAGTCTTTGCTTAATATGATGCTCTTAGGTTATTTTTGACAAGATTCAGATTCAGATTTTTTTTTCTATTGCAACTTACAGTTGATTGAGATCCAGCAAACGTGTCACAGATGTAGGAAATGGCCCAATCCTTGTGTCAACTCGTAAAGAAGGATGAGACCATTCATTACAAACTTATAAGTGCTTTGCTTAATATGATGCTCTTAGAATTAGGGGCATGAATAGAGAGTTGGGAGCAGCACCAATGAGTTTCATTTATTGAAGACAGCGGATCGAGCAAAACAAAAGCAAGAAAATAGCAGGCCCCGCGGTTATTTTGGCAAAGATTAGGTGATGAGGCTCATTGCGGGATTTGTTGCTGACATAAGATTAGGGGAAAGTTACTGCAGACCCGGCAAAGTTGCACCTTTCATATGAAAATTTAAGGAAGTTACTATTTTGTGCCAAAGAGCTTAAGCGCAATAATCAATTGCGAGTAGATGATGTAGATCGGAAAAAAAAAAAAAAAGGTGCATAATCGCATAGAATGGTGGCAGGCAAAAGATATTAAATGGGATTTTTATCCTTTTGCAATAATAGAATTCTGAAGCAAAGTATCGAGAAAAGCGTAAGCGAAAATGGGAAAATCAAGCCGCGGATTAGCGTTTGAGACCACGATCTTCTCGGGTATACTTTTAACCTGAGACATTTCCATGAGAACTAACTTCAATCTTGAAAGCTTCATTTACAAACTTACAACTTCGATAGGAGATCCAACAAATGTGTCAAAGCCTTGTGTTAACTCCTGTAAAACAACGGACATGAAAAGAAGATCCTCATGTTTTAAAAATGCATCTTCAAACGACAATGACGCTTGTAAGTTATTTTCTACAACCGTCTCTTGTTGACCTGATGATGTCATGACCCGGAAGAGCTCCACACTCCGACGATGATCTGAACCAACCAAAGCGGGCGCCTAAACGAGAAGCTGGTCCAAATGCACCCGGAAGAGAGAATTTGAAAATTAAATGCGATCATTCAATATCGTCGGCTCGCAGCAATCTTCATTAAATGTGGCAACCACGGAAAGGGAATGCATGCGGAAGGAAGCAGCAGCATCGGCGTTCCATCTTGGCTACCTGGGCACATTCCCCAACCCCTTACGAAAATAAAAAAAAGATTTGGTAGATAATGTTTGTATTACATGATGTCTTGCCTTAGACTTTTTACATGGTTCTTTTTTTTCTTGCCTATTTGGTTCCATTTGAATGCAATCTTCTATCTCTGGATATATGTGGGCATTAGTTCCATTCTTAGTAGTGTCTTCTTTTGGAGCTCCTTTGGTTGCATTTGGGACGCTTGGACACACTTCTAAGATCTTTCTTTTGTTGTTCTTGGACATTGTCGATCATCATATCTATGCCCAGAGGTTGCCTTGACTTTTATTGAACAATTTTAAATTGATATCGATTGATCTCTATAATCTCGGTTTGTTATTTTGCTCCTCTATTTTGGTTGCTCCTTTATGATGGTTCCTTACTTAGTCTTGTCTTTGTGCCCTTGTGCGATTAGTCTAGTCAGTCATATATGTTCTATCTTGGTTCACTCCTTTCTTTCCCGTTGACTTAGTTACTCCATTTGCCCCATTGATTTCGATTACTAATTATTGCTCCATAAGTTCTTTTGACCCATTTGTATCGATGCCACGGTCCCTTATTTAGTCTTTTGCTTTTTTGCTTCACTTGGATACATTGTCATCTTGTGCCATTGCCCAATGCCCATGATGGTCCCCCTCCGTGGACGTTAAAAAAACTATACTATACTATACCTAGCTCCTTTTTGTGCCCTTGTCTTTTATTGTCTCACTCGGTGTCTTTAGCATCCCATTCTTATGTTTAGTCCCTTTGAGATAGTTGTCCTTTTGCTATGGGCTATTGATGTCATATTTATGTTCTGTGTTCTAGCACCGTTTGCTCATTCCGTTGTCCTTTTTCCATTGTTTCTTTTCATCAGTATTTGTGGTTTGTATTCACGGTTAGACTTAGGTTCATTTCACTAGATTGTCACTTATATCCCGTTTTCCCTCCTTTTCTACAACTATGTTCATGTCGGTAATAAAAGAGGCTAGAACTTCGCCAAATGTAATTTTTTTTGAACCTTTACTAAAATTCCGTGGCTAAAGTTTATAAGGGTCCTTTCTTTAAAAAAAAAAAGCCATTCCAAAAGGAGGAATTTTTTTTTAGCCGGGATTGATTGCGGCATTGGCGTGCTGAATCGCCTTCCCTGAAGCTGATTAGGTGTGCCCAAATCAATTTAAATAGCCATGCCTAATCTATTCAGATACATCTTTCATCATCGGGCATTTCATTCACAAACAACTTCAATTGATCAAACTCCTGGAGACACAAGCTTCAAGTTCTATGCAAATTTGGGCTCCAGAACAACACGCTTATGTAAGTCTTGGTCTAGAAACAATGAAGTTTCTGATCCAATGATATTCATATCAATTTTCAGATCCTTTTAAATAGTTAAGCCATTGTGTCTTTTGTATTTGCCATATATTGCGCCTCTATGAATGCACTTAATATCATATCTGTACTTTAATACTGCAGATAGAACTGTACTTTCTTTACAGATCTATTATGATTTTTCTTTGAGTTGTTAGTAATGGTTAGAGATGATTGAACATCAAATTCTCATGGGAATGCCATTGCAAAACGTTTATGCTGCAACATATTTTTGAGCACATGTAATTCTTCTTTGCATATGAGCATTCTACACTTCTCTTCAACTCTTTGCAATGAGCATTCTGCACAAATAAATATGAGCACTTGATTCTGCATATGAGCATTTTGTACCACTTCACTCTTTGCATCTGTCATGACCATTGTCGTCAAAGTTCTGTATTGCTTTTAGGTGTTCACATGTTCCTTTGCTTCTTTTGCTTCTCTTGTTCTCGTCTCATTTTATTCATTCCGATTATTCGCCCTGTTAGTCTCTTTAGTCTCATTTGCCGCATGTGTTCCAACTTTTGTTTTATTTGTTTTATTTGCTCTCCAGATCACCCTTTTTTCTTTGGTCTTTCGTTATTAGTAGTCATTTTTTCTAATTTAACCCAATAGTTTTGTTTTTGAAGAGCGTGTTTTACTTCATATTATACACTCAAAATATTACAAAGTACTTCGAGTAAGAAATGTCTGAAGCATCAATCACTTTTAGATGATCACTCCATATTGGAATTTTAATACGATCAGGCCAATTGGAGATCGAAAGCAATTATACAACTTCTTACGAATTTCTTGAAGCACCACACGAGAAAATGCGGCTTATCATAAAGACCTTTTTAAACCTTGGCTTCCATACACTCCATATTAGCCAAGACTTTGCCATGTGAAATGCAATCCTTTTTAAAGCGGTCCAGCGATTTGGATAAATACCAAAAGAAAGTCTTGACTATCCAAAGATACTCCAAAAAGAGAATGCAGACGGGACCTAAGACTACTCATTTCTGCACACAAATATAAGCGAGTGCTCCAATGTTTCAATGCACCGCTCACACATTGGGCAAAGTGGGCTTACTCGGCTTAAAGCGATGAAACATCGATTGACTCTCAAAGCGATGAATCACTGCCAAAAAATAGAACATTTACCTTTGGAGTATTATATTTGGACCAAACAAGGTTCGGATGGATTGCCATTGAGAGGCAAAAGTCCGTAAGTGCCATTTTCGAGAAGGTGATAAAATACTTGAGGAGGTAAGCAATCAGCAGTATGAACTTACTAGCTTCTTGCCTTCTTTAATACCTTGAACAAAGTTCCGGCATCTCTTGTTACCCACCTTCTTAATTAGAGGAAGCACTTGCTACATAAGCCCATATAGTGATATCTTTATCCAACAACCCATATGTCTCCTGAAACCATTGCCAAAGGAGCAATGTCAATACCAAAATACCAGCATTCAATAGAAATAATACACGCTCTCCTCCACCTGGGAATGCACATGCATAAATTCTACCGGGTGTAGTTGTCCATGAGTATACAAAGGCAACCCGAGGAAAGGGGAAGATGCACGGAGACAAGCTTCCCAATCAAATGTAATCACTGTTGGACTACCTTCGGGCCCGAAGCAAAACCTTTCATCTTGGAGAGGCATGTGAATAAGCTTTCAAGGGATATAACAATGCCCAAGGGAGCTCAATTCTCACACCAAACATGAAAAACCATACACTTCTTTCTTGCGGCGATTGTCTAAGTAACTTCAATCATCTTTCAACAAAGCCCGAACAATAGCTTAGAAGCTAAGACCTTATCTGTAAAAAGAAAGATCCAACATACCAAGTCCTCCTTGTTGTTTCAAACAACATACATTTCTTCCATACACCTTCACGGTGCCTCCTTGATCGGTACACCATACAAAATCTCTTACAATCTTTTTTTATCTCGCAAACTTAGAAGTGGAGCCAATAGAACCCAAACCAAATAAATATGCATTATTGTTCAATCTTGACTTAGCTACTTGAATTCTACCCACTTGATAACTTTGAACCTCTCCACCAAAGCGGTTGCCTTTGTAAATTTAAGATAATTTCATCCATGCTTCATTCATGTGTCAATGCTCGAGGACAAAGGGGACTCCTAGAAGCTTTGTCTTTGCGGATGGTAAAACAACCTTCCGGGCATACTCATATAAAAATGCGGGAACTTCCTTCCCCACCCATAAGGCACTACACTAGCCCAATTAAAGGAGACAACCGGATGCAATTGAAAATATATCCAAAATCTTTTGATTATCGCACATTATTCTCTTCACCATCCACTAGCAAGAAGGTATCGTCTGGTGATTAGCAAAAACTGTTCACCTTCCACCAATAATAATCCCTTTACCAAACCATCATTTTCAGCCGCATGCAATAGTTCGCAAAAGTCCTTACGCCACTATAGTAAACAAAAGGAGCTAAGGGCAACCTTGCCTTATTCCACGTTCAATTGGAAAAAGCACCAATAGTTCTCCATGTCTGTATTACCCCCTTAGCGAGAAATCAACATTTTATGCCATCATAGATCGGAAACCGGATCCAATTCCCAATTTCAAAAGCATGGCATCAAGAAAGTCCACTTCACACTATCATAAGCTTTAGCAAAATCCAATTTAAATATAGAAGATTTTGACCTGAACATTGAGCCCAATGAACTCCTTCATATCTTGTCACTATATTATGAAAAATTTGTCGACTGGAAGAAAGCTGACCAGGCTGCATCTATTCTCAATCCCAAAACCTGTTTAAGTCTTTTTGCATAGGCTTTTGCAATAATTTTATAGATAGTCACAACCTTTCTTGGGATCGAGTTCGGACCTACTGTAAGCTCATTTAGCGTGAATATTCGGCCCGGAGACGGTGGGATGAGTGCAATGGTTCTGACAGCATGGCTAGGGTTGATTGCCGAAAAGAATGGGGGTGGCAAAGGAAGCTTTGGCCCTTGGCGTCGCGGGTTGGATGCCTTATGCGGGGCGGAGTCACTTAGGGGGTCTCCCCGATGGCTGCGTGAGCAGCAGTGCCTTGGTCGGATCCCTTCGAGGAGGAGGCCAAAGGTGTCATGAGCCGAGGGTCAAAGCGGTTTGGCGTGGCTGAAGCGGTCCGACACTTGCTCTGAAGTCTTTTTAGAAGCGGCGGAAAAGTATATCGGCAGCCATGGCGGACGCGGTTACGCGAAGTGTTGTTGCGGCAACCCGGATGCTATCAAAGGCCTTTATAGCGTACTATGAAACATTTTTTTTTTCAAGGAGGCCGCTTCCTCCGCAGTGTTTTCAAAAATTTTAGTCTTTGGCAAAGGGTCGCCAGAATCTCAGTCCTTCAGGGCCGAGCTTAGAAACCGTTAGGCAGGCGGGGAGTTGGGGCGTGCACCTTTGTTGGCTCGAATAAGTCTCTTGGGTTGGATGGAATACGGTGGAGTTTTTCAATCTTGGGAATGGGTTGGGGACACCGGTGGTGCGGTGTATGTGGATCCTTTGGGGGGCTCTTCGTCGTCCTACGCTGAATCTGGGTTGTATTTCCTTATACCCAAGTGTAAGCATCTAAAAAGCATCAATATTTGGAGGCCTATTACTCGTTGTAATGTAGTGTATAAAATCATTGCTAAGGCTTTGGTGAGAGGCTTAAGTCAGTGGTAGTTCCGCCATTAGTGCATTGGGCTCATTAGGATGAAGAGGACCCCTTGTTTTTCTTAAGCTGGATTTTGCCAAGGCTTATGATAGTGTCGGTGGCGGTTCTTGGCGGGATATGGTCGGGCGAGTTCGAGGGGAAGCGGTTATGATCTTTGCGTGTACGCTGAGGCGTGATGTGGTGTCGAGGTGAACCTCTTCAATCTTCTCATTGGTAGGGCACTGGCGAGGATGTCCGTTGGCCCCTTCGATTTCACTATAGTAGCAAACTTTTGGTGGCAATTGCGACAATTTAGTGCAAGATCTCGCATGGATGATGGGTGCATAAGCGGGTTTTGCGGTCAATTTGCGGATAATACATTCCTCTTTCTTCATGCGGATGAGTCCAATCTCAGGCGACCAAGAATATTTTGGATGCCTTTTCTTTAACGGGATGCTTGCTTGGCGAAGTGAGTGTTCCGCCCCGTAGTCTTGGAGGAACCTCCTCTCGTGGTGGTTAGTCGGTTCCACTGGGCTCTCCCTGCCGCCACACAGCTGCCAAACTGTTAGGCATACCATTTGGCTTGGACATTAATACTAGGGCAATTTGGTGAGGAGACATTCTGAGAATCTTAGCGACATTTGAATTGGTGGAGAGGAAGTAAACTCACCATGGCTGGTAGGATTACAGTAGCAATCCGGTGCTCAGTAGCACTCATGTTTACATGACCTCCTGCATACTTGCGCCAGTGTGGTTAAGGAGTTGGATGACACCATTCGCAATTTTGTTTGGGGAATGAGGAGGAACTCACAGTGAAGGTCACATGGTGGAAGTGTGTGCGTCCCATGTCTGAGGCGGGGGCTTGGGTATGCTTGATGTCGTTGCACATGAAGGTTGGTGTCAAAATTCATCTGAGTTGTTGCAAGAGCAACAATCCCAGGTTTGGCTCTGTTAGCCGGATCAACCGCCCTCTATTGTGTTTAGGAAACTGACTATTCGGCTCGATGCCGTGGGCTCTGTTTGAGGATTTCGCGGCCATTCCTCATGCTTAAGCCTTTTCTTAAGGGTCTCGAAGGCACGGAAGGTGGTCAAGGTTCTCTTTTCATTGGACCCTAGTAGGTGTATGGTAGCCTCATTCGCCCTTTCTCTGGGGTACCCTTGGATTACGCATCTCCTTGGCCTCTTCCCTACCCATTTTCGGCGCCGATGGATTCTTTGCGGGGTAACATCCATCGTGGCCCGGTATTGGGAGGTCATCACCGGCGTCGTGGGAGTTTTTGAGAGATTTGGCCTTGATTGGGACATACGGACTTGGAGGCGAATTGCCAATGTTATTCCATTGCGGTTGTCTTCTCAAAGTCAATGGCGTTTGGAAATTAAGCATAGTGGACTTGATGCATCTCGGTTTGTAGCATCGGCCATGGGCTCCTAAGCGAGGACCCGTTGCGTAGCCGGATAAGTGGTAAAGCAAGCTTCCGGGAAGAGTAAGTGGCCGCCATGTGGAAGTGGCGTGGAATACATTGCCTCCTCCTAAAATCAGGTACCCTTTTGTGGCAGATCTTGCAAGTAGCCTCGGGGGTGAATGTCCAGGAGTCCACCGGGTTCAAGCCTCGGTGGCGGAAACATGCCCTTTATGTGGGAGGCGGCGTGAGACCATTGAGCCTTTGCTTTGTCCTATGCAATGCAGGATGGGCGGCTTGGTCGGGTGAGAGCCCTCTTTGGGACCTCACTATGCGGTCGAAGATTCTCTTGGGGAGTCCTTCCCTAGCGAGGTGATGGTGGCGGCCGGCGTTTCATTTATCTGAGTTTGGCTTTGTGGCTGATTTGGAAAAGGCGGAGGCTTAAGGTCTTCGAAATCGATGCTTAGCCCTTTTCGGTTAGTCCCAGATCTTGAGGCATAAGTTGTGGCGGGCTTACCAAGTCTCAAGCTTGTGCTGCGAGTTAGCGAGAAATTTGGTCGACATTCCTACAGTTGTGGATCATGATGGGCTTCATTTCTTAGCACCACACTTATCATTGTACTTTCGATGGATTCTAGTGGTTTTATATTCTTATATTCTTCAAAAAAAAAAAAAAAAATTATAGATAGTAGATAGAAGAGTTATTAAATGCCAATCATGAATGCTCCACGGGTTCTTTCACTTTAGGAATAAGAGAAATCAAATAGGTATTCAAAGTCCTATCAAATTGATGTGAAGTACACAAATATTTGTATGCCTCCATAATGCTCAGCGGCGTCCATTCCCAATAATTCTCTGGGGATACCATCCATACACGGACATTTATCTGAAACTCAAATGTTCCGCCGCAATTCGGACATGGACATGGGGCCTCTAACAATTGAGATTCCTCTTGTGAAAGAATTGCATGAACCTTAGAAACCACAATATCGCATTACATCTTCTTGAGCAAAGTGTTGGTTTATCCCATCGCTTTCTTATGGCGGAACAAAGTGGAGGACACGTACATTAGGCTTAAATTCTACCACAGGGGGATCATCATCATTATAACCCCGTTAACCAACTCCCAAAGATAAACATACACTGGCGGGGTTGAACCTCGACCAAGTGCACATTTATTTTGGCATTACTAGGCCTATACCAACTCACCACACATCCGTTGGGCAAAACTTTAGCCATACATGCACACTTTGTAGGCGGGGATAGAATCTAAGCCTTAGGAAGTCGGGGAAATTTTAGACAATAACCAGTAAACCAGCCACATAATGGTTCATACCACACTAATCTTGTATAGATTGGTTGGCTTATCCTATCGCCTTTACGGCAACCAAAGTGGAGGACCGCATTATCTAGGCTTTAAGTTCTACCACGTCGGGGATCATCATCATTATAACCCGGTAACCAACTCCCAAAAGATAAACATACATTGGCGGTTTGAACCCATGACCAAATGCACATTTATTTTGGCATTATTAAGCCTACACCAACTCACCACACATCCGTTGGGCAAAACTTTAGCCATACATGCACACTTTGTGGCGGGATAGAATCACGCCTTAGGAAGTTCGGGAAAATTTTAGACAATAACCGGTAAACCACCCACGATGTCGAAAGCCAATTTTTCTTGGTTCATACCACACTAATCTTATGCGGATTAGTTGGCTTATCCCTATCGCCTACACGGCGACCAAAGTGGAGGACGCATTATAGGCTTTTAAGTTCTACCACGTGGGGATCATCATCATTATAACCCCAAGAACCAACTCCCAAAGATAAACATACATTGGCGGGGTTTGAACCCATGACCAAATACACATTTATTTTTGGCATTACTAGGCCTACACCAACTCACCCACATCCGTTGGACAAAACTTTAGCCATACATGCACACCTTTGTAGGCGGGATAGAATCCATCCCAAAGGGAATTAGGAGAAATGTTAGACAATAACCCGATTGAACCCATGACCGTAATCCGAAAGCCATTTTTACTAGTTCATACCACTAATCTTGTGCTGATTAGTTGGCTTATGCCACACTTTGTGGTAGGATAGAATCCCGCCTTAGGAAGCCTGAGAAATGTTAGACAATAACGACAAACCAAACCCACGATGTCAGAAAGCCATTTTTTCTTGGTTCATACCACCTAATCTTATGCAGTTAGTTGGAAAATCATCAGCCTTCACGGCTGACCAAAGTGGAAGACACGTATAGGCTTTTAAGTTCGTCGGGGGGATCATCATCATATAACCCTTGATAACCAACTCCCAAAGATAAACATGCATTGGCCAAGTTTGAACCCATGACCAAATACACATTTATTTTGGCATTACTAGGCCTACACCAACTCACCACACATCCCAGTTAGGCAAAACTTTAGCCATACATGCACACTTTGTAGGCGGATAGAATCAGCCTTAAGTCGGAAATTTTGAATAATAACCGATAAACAAGCCACGTAAATCTGAAAGAAATTTTTCTTGGTTCATACCACACCAATCTTCTTATGCATTATTTGGCATATCCTACAGCCTTCACGGCAGCCAAAGTGGAGGACCGTATGGGCTTTTAAGTTCTACCTCGTCGGGGATCATCATCATTATAACTTGATAACCAACTCCTAAAGATAAACATACATGATTTAACCCAATAGTTTTGTCTAACCGTCGATTGTTATCTATTCTTTTTCTTTTTATTTTGCTTTGTCATGACCATAGTTATCAAAGTTCTATATATTTTGTTGATAGCTTGATTTGTGGATTGCTTCATGATGGCATGTTCTACATATTCATATTGCTCGACGTTTATTTTGGTCCATGATATGGTTATCTTATTCTTTATGTGCTTTGATTTTTGTTTTTTATAGTTCTACTTCGTCGTGCTTGATCAATTTATTGGTCCTTGTCGCTTCATTCGCCATATAACATCTTTGTTGATAGCCTCCTTTCTTTAAGGTTCCTCATATATAGTTGGTCTCTTCCTTTTTCTCGATCTTCGGTTCTCATTTGACTTGTTTTCAATCTTTGTTACTCTTATACGTATGCCTCTTTTTCGTACATGTTTCTCTATTCTCTCCACATGGCTTCTTTTGTGCTAGTTGCACCCGTGTCCATCTATTCTTTTAGTTCCATTTTGTTCTTTTTGCGTTCCTTTTGATCCATCGGTTATTTTTTCCTTTGAATTCTGTGACCATGTTAACTCCTTCCATCCTTATTCTTTTTCGTTTTTGTTCCATTCATGCGTGTTTTGCTTCATGGCCACTTAGTATACCTTTAGCACTGCACGGCTGCACAGGCGCTGGGCGACGCGGTGAAGAATTGGCGTTGTTAGCTTCTTGGGGCTGCGACAGGCGCTGGGAGTCGTGAAAGGGTGGCGTCGTGCAGGCATGCTGGCGCATGGCGCTGAGAGCATGCTTGAGGAAGCGAGGAGGCACCTCCTCGGCGACTCCTGATTTTCCTTGGTAGCCTTCCACGAGCTTCGGGTGTTTTATTTCCGGATCTATTGCATGCGATTGGTCAAACCCGACCTTATGGATGCATGTGGCGGGGCATGTAGATGCATGTGGATGGGCGTGAAGATGGAATTTAGCGCATGCATCGTCCGTCGCCGATGCCGAATCAGTTGTGAAGAGGTTACGGTTTGGGGCGTTTGGTGAAGGTTTGTTTTTGGAGGTATGCTTGTTGCTTTTGCAGCGGCATGGATTTTGATTTGTGAGCGACCATAATCATCCGGTAGCGGTTTTTCCCGGTGGTTTTTAATCCGGGCCATGGTGATTGTGCTTTTGCTCACGTTGTGCTTTTGTTTAAGGGCTTTGGCCCATGTTCTTATTTGGACTTGGTCCGGGACTTGATCCCCATGTACTTGGTCCTATAAGCCGGATGGACTTAGTGGGCGTTAAAATGATTATCTTATCTTATCCATCCTTTGGCTTATCATTTGTGCTACATTTCTTTTTGTTCTCATGGTGGTCTCTAGTCCATGGGTCTTGTTCTCTCCATTTGTCAGTTCACACATTTTGTTAGCTTGGTTCTTTTCTTCTCTGTGCTCCATCCATTTCTTACCTGACCGCTTTGGTTTCTTGGGTCTATTTTATCGTCATTTCTTGCTCATTCTTGCCGCATTCTTTCTCTTGCTCTTTGTATGTGAGCATTTTGCACCAAAAGTTTCATTTTTTAGTAAGAGCATCCATTTGGGCATATCGCATCTTCAGTTTGATGCTTCGTTCATTGCTTAGCAACTTTATGCAATTCTATCTTTGCATTCTCTATTATAACGGGCCCATGATAGGACGCTCGGTATTGAACCTTGAATGCTGCTTAAGGCGTTCGAACAAGCATAAATGGGTAGAAGCGACTACTCATAAATGTCCAAACGGTTTTAATCCGGTCGGTTAAGGGCATGTCGGTTAGGAGCGATCACGGTTGGTATCGAAGCGGTCTCGAGTTCGAGTCTCCATGGGTGCCTATATGCATGGGTAATTTGCAAAGACTTGGTAATCATTGTGACATGGTATAGTGTTGGATGCTCGAGGGCGAGCATAGTTCTAGTGGGGAGCTATGCGGGCCCATGATAGGCCGAAAGTATTCGAACCTTGAATGTGCCTGGGGGCGTTCTCGACACCAACATAAATGGGTAAAGGCGACTACTCATAAATGTCTAGACGGTTTTGTCCAGTTGGTTAAGGGCATGTCGGTTAGGAACGTTACATCTATAGCATCCTTTGCACCTTAGATCTTCAATCTTGGAAACACACATTTGTTTGATTTGTTTTACTTATAGTTCGGTTGGTAAGTTCGCTCTTTAGATATGTGCGTTTTGGCATATGGTATTTCCATAGTTGGATGTCTAGTTGATTACTTTTCTCTTTCATAAAATTTCTACCTTCCCATTCTCTACGACCAATTTCATCTGCCACGTTTCTCCTGGTCTCTATTCTTTTTAGCGTTAGTGCTTGTGTGTCTTATTTCTATCTTATAAAGGTGGTGTCTCTTGCCCATTTCATTATGGATGGATTGTTTATTGATTTAACGGCATGTCGAGGTTGAAGTTCGAATTTGCCCTTTCTAATGGCTTGCTTGCATTACTATTTCTAGAGGCATTTACCCTATCTCTTTCCTTTGGTCATCTCATCTCATGATTTTCCTTAGTTATCCTTTCTCCGATTTTATATTTTTCCCCGAAGTTCCTTCTTTGCTCTTTATCCTTCGTTAAACTTTCTCCTTTTTTTTTTTTTTTTTTTTTTTTTTTTTTTTTTTTTTTGGGAGGATGTGAGGAGAGGGTATTGAATTAGAAATCCCTTTTTGCTATGTTATTTCTAGTCACTTAATAAGCAAGATTATGGTTATAAGCCTCTTTGTGGTCTACAATTTAGTACAATATTCTTGGTCCATAGGAACTTTTCTTTTGATAAAGGTCCTTTTTTTTTTTTGCTAGATGGAGATTTAAGATTTACATGTTTGTGATCTATGTTTTGATTATTTTTTCTTTTCCAACAATTCCCTAATCAAAGAACTAGATTTTGGTTAAAAATCATTATTTTGATTTCGAGTTCAGGCGGATCTTAGCTTTTGACATCTCTCCACTGTACATCTAGTTGAAACAAAAAGCGATCATGGGGAATTTAAGACCTTGTATGAGAATGGGCAGTGCGGGCAACTCGAGCACCAGTTAGCATTCTACTTGAAAAAATGGAAGGCCATATACATATTCAGATGCTTGAGGATTTTATTTGTTAAATTGTTACAAGGTACAATGCATGCGTCTCAAAATCAGTGCATTTATTGGCTCCCCATTTAGACTTGAATTCCATGGGGGTATTTGACTCGTGGAATAGGGGGTATTAGACTCGTGGTTTCGGCATGCACACTTATTCCACAAGTCGAATACCCCAAAGTTAAAACTTATTCCACAAGTCGAATACCCCCAAAGTTAAAAAAATGTTAAAAGGTGGACTCGAACTCGCACAAAAAAGGTGAAAACCAAATGAACTAACCATCTGCACCACACAGCGTTACTGCAGTAAAATTGATTCTCATATTATAATAAACTATAATAATAATCATGCACACGGCATATCGACTCATTTTTTTGGAATCAACCCCTTTGGGGAGCCAATATTTCGCTCGGGCTCAAATCAATGTGCGAATTGCATACTTGTTGCATTTAGAAACATGGGATAAGTATGGTTCATCATATGAATGACATAATGTTTTTAACAAGAAACTTATCGCGGCAGTCAAGGCCGCCGCGCACGTTTCTCTTCTTCCAACCCTATCAATCAGACTTTGATATATTCCAGATATTATCTAGTTTGAGATTTGTGATAGTTCAACTTCCACAATAGCCATCCTTGAATTACAACTAATAGATTCAAACAAAGGTCGCCGCGAGTATTTATTCTTTCATTCTTCCTATCACTCTATCAACTTGGACAGATATTTTAAGAATGTGCAGGATATAGCCATGTGTTTTTTTGCCTTTGCTAAAGGATCCTCCCAAGACATGTGGTTACAGGGAGGCTGAAAGCCGGAAGCATCCTATCATTCTCATAATATTTGCCACTCTCCATGCACTAAGTTTCCTGTAGGCTATTCCGGCCTCTTGATAAGCCCTATATGCATCAAGGTGTTGTGAATAAATACTACCAAATCACACCAAAAGAACAAATGTTCATAAAACCTTTTCTTTTCTTTTTTTGAATTTCTTTGAGCTACAAATTCACAGCGTATTTACCAAATTGCACTTTGAAGGCAATTTGGCTTCAACTCTTTTTTTGTTTGGCTCTTGCTGGAAAGTCATCTCTGTCCCAACTCATCTAACAAACACATTGATGACCTCTACTTGACCCTAAGAACTTACTTTATTTGGCACTAAGGAATTTATGCGGCTGCGAGAATCTATATGGACAACACACAGGTAGAATGTAAACAATATTTTTACTCACGGAATTTTCTCACAGCCCTCGTTTATTACGGATTTTCTACAATATGAAATAGCCTCATTATTTATGAAGCTACTGTTTGAACCTTCGTAATGCGAGAAACATGAACAATCAAAATAAAACTTCCTTGCATGTTGGTTAAAGAATCATATAAAGAATAAATAACAATTTATGAGCCAATAATTTCTTTGATCTTCCCCCTTAGTTGAACTTCGTCGGATGTAAAATTGATGACCAACATAATCACAAGTAGATGGTTGTCAACTTACCCGTGGAGCACATCTTTGTAGTGCACGGGGAAGAGCTTCTAAATCTTGTGAGGACATCACGAGAAAGTTGCTTTGTAATCTTCTCTATTCTCAACAACCTCAAGCTGCTCTTGATAGTTTTACGAAGCGACTACCCAATTTAAGAAGGTCATCGTCTTCCCAAGCATTCTACGCTATAAAGATGACAAAAACCATGTCTTAATAAGATCCTTCGGTTTTGTCTTTGGAACCCATCTCAACGGTGATTTATCTCTTGAGTAAGCCTATGTTGCTTAAAACTTGTTGTCTTGTGTTGCCAAATCGAGGGATAATATTGAGCACAAAGCTGTTTTTAATAGTATCACAAGCAAAATGGCGAAATCAAGTTCTGAGCGCCATGATTAATGAATGTTTTGGATGCCAAAACCTCGGGGCTTGGACCCTAAATCTCGGGGCTTGGTTCTAAGTAAATCTGTTGCTATAACGAGATAGCGGGCGTCTTACCTTCAAACCTTGAAGATCTGGCTCAGATGCTTCAAAAAGCGACTTCTTACTCTTGAGCAAATCCACAACTTGGAAAGCAGAACTCAGTCTTGCAAATAAGGCGTCAGTCATTCTTTCATGGAACACGGAAAAAAGTTGCCCGAATAAGAGGGTTGCCGAGATGCACGGTGCTTTATTATGAGCAGATATGTACCTCTCGATTCATAACAAGGTCGCGGAGGATGGCCGAAAAACCGATTTCATAAGAAGCTGAATGATTAGTGGACAAATACCATAGAAATCTTAGAGCAAATGGATTAATGAAGAAAAACTTAGAGGCTAGTCTATTTTGAATCTGACTCGCCTCAAATGTATAATGTTGGTTATCGGGGCGAGGCATAATCTTTCCTCCATATACGCACATAAGCTTCCCGGCTCGTAGAACTAATTGACATCGATCTGGAAAAGCGACAAATATTTTCGGATTTGCTACCAAAGTAAGCCGGAGGTGACTTGCTCTACAAAAGCATTTTAAAGGGGAAATATGGTATTGTTATATGAAAAGCAGACTGGCGAGAAGACCTACATGCAAGAAAAAAATTAGAGCTGCCATAGCTAAGGAAAAAGCAGGAGATCGGCATGCAAAAACTAAAGCTTGAAAGCGGGCGCCATTGTCTGGGCCATAGCAACTCTCCATTTCCATACCCTTGTTAGTCAAAAAAAGCGAAGCCCAACAAAGATGCGGAAAAATTGTATTTATAAGATTCTGAGGCAAAGGGAAGGCGTCGGATGCAATATGGCTCCTCATACTTGTTGCCATGCAAGATAGAGGGGAGGAGGTGTGTTAGCGTCTGTTCTTGCAAAGGCCATGGAAGCAAGTCCCCTCACTTGCGGAAAAAGTTAAACCCTTCCATTCTAGCTTGAAGAAAGGAATGGAAAAAGCCGTCGGAGGATTGCTTGAAAAAGAACAAGAAAGAGTTTTATTTTTTTTTTTTGTTTTTAAGTGCGAAATGCTTTATATATGTATTGAAAAGTCATTTAAAAATATTTGTGATGATGAATTTAAAAGCCATTTTGCCTATATAACGTTCTTGGTGTCTAAAAACAATAAAATAAAAGGAAAAAATATTTAAAATACCCCAATATTTCCTTATTGTTCCTCCTTATTGTTTTAAGGTTCGATTTGGATTTTGGCATATTCCTATAAATATGCGGATCTAAATCCCAAATATACACATCATACCGCATTATACTTAGGCTCCCGGTGTATGTATATACATATAAAAATCGTATGGAAATGGAAAATCTGAGTTCACGAACCATTGCAAAGGAAAAAAAAAATGTTTTTGCATTTTTACGAGGCAGCGTTCGTTCCAACCACCGAACCTCCAAACCACCCAACTAGGCTCGACATGCACCTAAACTTGGGTGGCATTAATGCTGGATGAATCTAGAGTGATTCCACATCAATAGGCCCATTCTATCTCTTCTTCTATGTCGAAGCTCTGCCTTGGGTGCATGAAATCCGATTGCATCAAAGGCCGAACTTGTCTTTGCATAATCTAAAGCGAGCTTGTAAACCTCACCAATGGTTGAGCTTGTAAACCCTAGCCAATGGTTGAAATCTGATCCAACAAAGTGCTCTCGCCTACAAAACCCGAAGCTTGGGGGCCACAGCGGATTTATCTGCAAAATTAGAAATAGAGGACGGTCTTTTTTCCCCACATATGTCTTTGGAACATAAGGCACCCTCCCTTGAATACAAACATCGGCCGATGCATGTGTCAAAAACTCCGGCCAAACCGCAAAACCAAATATAGAAAAGCATGTGCATATAAGCTATAATGTGCCGCGATCAACTTTCGATATGTTTATAACTTAAGATTCTTAGTTGTTTTAGTGTATTAGTATCTAGAAAAGTAGAAAAGGCGGCGGCATGTGAGTTAGAGACACGAGGCTATGTATTCCATTTGTTCTTAGAAGGTTGAATTGGGGATAGGAGGTCGTCTTAATTTTGAGCCGAGGATGGTGGTTTGGGCATTGCTATAATTGAACCTTCTTTGAGGTGGTGGGTTGAGGATGAACACGATCTGCTTTGGAGGTGGTTAGGGTATTTTTTTGCCCTAAGGTGCTTGGCAAGAGCATTGGTTATCTTGTTGGTTTGATTCCCCGGACTGTCGTTGTTAGGCGTGTTGTGTCGAAGCGTGTTGTGTTGGGCTTCTGGACAGCTGCACAACTTCTTCTTCTGCTCATGTTCATAAGCCTCCTCTTTTTGTGCTTATGCTTTTCTTCTCTACTTTTCTTTGTTGTCTTTGGATATCAAGCCATACGTGCTAGACTCCATCAATGTATATCTTCATGTTTTACATTTGTAAATGAATCGTCAATTTGGTTGTTCTTTGGTATTTCTTGGTTCTCTTGTATTTTTAAATTTGTAAGCAATGGTGTGGGCCGAAAACGCCCTATTAAATGGGGGTCAATTTGACCCCATCTTGATTAATTGGGAGGCTGGATGCCGCAAGGCACATTCCCGAAAATACGGAGTCATCGGCGGCTCACAAAAAATAATACACCCACGAAACAATAATACACCCCACGAAGCTATAAGAAACGTCGATTTTTTTCGACCTTAGAAAATTCCACAACAAACACCGAAAACCTTTCTTCCCCGATTGTCAAATCTTAGTATCGTGATAATTTTGCAACCTTATTTTGGGGTATATACCATAATGCCCTAATTCTTGAAATTGTCATAATGCCCTTCTTCTCCATTGCTCCACCTCCGCCATTGCTTCCTCCATCTGTGATCCATTGAGGCTCTTCATCAAGCTAGTAATCTATCGAATTTGCACCCAGACGTGATGAACACAAACACTCTGCAATTTGCTGTATTTCCGATCCATCTCTCCAACTCATCGCCGAGAATTTACTTTGAGAATCCCTGCCAATCGCTTTTTGCAGCAGAAATTGATCGAACAGAATGCTTGGAGACTTCTTTATCCTTTTTGAAGAGGTAAATTTTGAAATTTGTGGATTGGAGCCGCAGTTTGAAAATTTCTCAACCCGATATGAGGACTTGAAGATGAATAGGCAATTATGAACACATCAATGAAGAGGAAGACATAGCTATCCAAAGTAGATAGCAATTAGGAAACAAGCATGCAAAAAATTTGATTACAGTGGTGTTTGATTGCTGTAATATGAGAAAGGACATCTTGATAAATACTCTTTGGGGTATTTTAACATTTTCCTAAAATTTATACCATTCAAACAATTAGATAGATTCCTAAAGCCAGAAAAATAGCAAAATATATTATACAAATGCTCTCACCTCAATAACAGAAGGAAATTTGACAAAATAACAATCTAGAGATTTCATTGAAACTGTGGAAATAAGTAGTATAAGCATCAATGCCTATAATTCAGCTGTTCTTGCCGTACTGTGAAGGACCATCTCGTTTAAGTATTTCAGGTACAATCCATTGTCTAGATTTACACAAGGGATTGATATGTTCCAATCTGACCTGCATGAACAGAAACAAAAACGGAAATAGAAAAGTAAACAGATTATAACATGAAAAGGAAAAACTACCTCATCACCCAATTTGCAGCCTCTCTGCTCATCATGTGCACTAATGCGCTTCATATATTTCTTATGGTGATCTGATTTCACCGTCACCTTCTGCCGCAGCATATTAGAAACCACTATTCCAATTACAAGCTTCATTCTGCAGGATTCACAGTATTATAAGGTCTAGGGTTTATTTTCATTTTCTCTGTTCCATTCCAACCAAGGGTTTATGTGATTTCTTATAGGGTTGAGGATTTTAGCTCTGCACCATACTTTTACAAAGTACAGAAGTAAGCAGAAGCTGAATACCTGTTATTTGAGCTCCATGCTAATGCTTGATTCGTCAGGAAATGATCATTATGTGCATCTGCATTCATCTGTTTCATAAATTTCTAAAAGTGCTAAATATTTTAGAGAACACTAACTTTCTTAAAAATAATATTCTACTAATTTCAAGGAATAGATTAGCAAAAGTTTGACACAGAACAAGTATGTGTCAGTTCTAGGGTTTTGGGTTTTACCATATTTGGGTTTTACCACAGTTTTGCATGATTCACATTCTTACAGATCTAGGTTTTAGGATTTTTAGCTCTATGTTAAGCTCCATGCCCTTGGTTTGATTGTGTGTCTCAATGTGCGTGTTGCATCCTTATGGATTTCTATAATGCTGTAAATTTTAGAAGACAAGCTTGATTGAAAACAACATCCTATGTTTACACCTACTTTACCATCAACACCCAAAACCCAAGCAGCAGCTTCGCAACAAATAACAAATTCCTTCAAGCTGCAGCAAACGACCAGTTTATAGAATACCCCTACTATGAACAAGAGTCTGCCCTTTGGGGCAACCCAAAAACTACTCTTTTGTATGGCCATTGTCTTGGGTCTATGCCTTATGTTGGCAAAGTACCACGGCAAACACATTATGGCCAATTTATATTACACCTTCTCCAAGTGCCATAGACTCAAGTCTCTTTAACTTGCCTCAGTCTAGAGCAATGTGCACGAGTTAAATTAATATAACATAGAATTAAATTCTTTCCTCGTTTCCAAGCTCCATAAAAAGCTATGTGGCTCTTGGGATGTTAGTGTACATAACTCTTATCAAGATGGGATAAGCCTAATTATCCCAGAAACCAGTAAAACTGGCTTTAAAGTAAAGCAGGTTTACTAGAAAATTTAATGCACAAAGTTTGTGAGGCTTCCTTGCCAAAGCATTTCTCTAGGTACGATATTAAATCTCATAAATCCATCTTATTACGGTGCTAGATGATGGTTTCCTGCCAACAGTTGTTGCAGATAATTTTGCCATCAAGCTGCTAACCAGAAGTGATTCCATTTGTTATGACAGACTTAGTTGGGAACTACTTGCATTTTGTGATTCATAATGTTTTTTACATTGAAACCATCCAGCTTGCAGTCTGAGCATCTCCTTGATTGTTCATGTTACTCATCTTTATTCACTTGCTAGCCGCGGCCATCCTGTTGCCAATGTTGGCATGAGCCTGGGCACTGGACATGAGGCACGTACCCTGCAGTGCAGCCCGAGGTCAAACTAAGAACTTGCATGGAAGGCGCTTTGCCATCTCAGATCCCCATGCAATCTGCTTGCACTGAGCAAAGATGTCCATCCATAACATCAGCTTCAATGTGTACCCTAAGTAAATGTTCAGCCTCATTAAGATATCCAACATGACCCAACATATCAATCATGCAACTGCAATGAACAGCATTTGGTGAAATTCCATACTGATTACTCATACACCAAAAGTACATAAGCCCTTCAGCTACTAGACCAGCATGATTGCATCGATGAGAATACTAGTGAATAAAACTTCATTTGTTTTATTCCTTCTGGATTCCATCTTCTCAAAATACTCTACCGCAAGTGTTCCATTACCATGTTGTGCATATGCTCCGATCATTGCACCCCAACAAACCCACATTACACTTTGGAAGTTGCTTAAATACTCTGTGTGCTTCATCTAGACACCCACATTTTGCATACATATCAACTACAGCACTCCTGTAAGAGCTTCTAAATAAACCCTCTTCTCATAATAAGATCATGAATCATCCTTCCCCTCTCTACGCTCTATGCTGGCGCATGCTTTTAAAAAGACTTGCAAGTGTAATTTGGTCTGGATTTAGACTGTCCTGCTGCATTTTTTCTCATACCAGTCTAGGACTAAAGAGCGATCGTGTTGAAAAGGTACAATTAATGCATTCCAGGATACCACATCGCGATCTGGAAGCTTTTCGAGGGACTCCATATGCTTCCTTTAACTTTCCACATTTAGCATACATATCTATTAAGCTGTTAGCCACAGAAAGATGCAGCAGAAATCCATTTCTAGTACTTTCTCATGAACAAGCCTTCCTTCTTCTACAGCACCTATGCTTGAACATGTTTTCAATAGGACCAAAAATGTGGTTTCATTTGGCTTTATTCCTTGCTGTTGCATCCTGCAGAAACACTCGGCCGGGACAATGTTGTTCCCTTGTTGTGCATATCCAGCAAGTAACACGTTCCATGATACAACTGTCCTGATTTGTAGCCTATAGAATACATTGCATGCATTTTCCAAGGTAAGCCACACTTGGCATACATATCAACCAGGAGCTTCCAACAATTACATCCGGAAGCCTGATTGCAACTATTTGATTATGTATAAATATGCCATGAGCTATGGACTTCAAGTCGGTGCGCTTTTTAGCAGGCCCAAAAATGTAACCCCATTTGGCTTTACTCTCTCTTCTTGCATCTTCTTATAACAGCCAAGAGCAAAGAGGACCACAGTCGTATTAATAGAATATGCCATGATCATAGCATTCCATGACACAATATCTGGATTAAGCAAACACTCAAACTCAGTTATTGCCTCGTCGAGACTTCCAGATTTTGCGTACATGTCAATCAGGCTATTGCTTAGAACAGTATGTGGTTTCTGTATGGTTTCAAATGTATGGAGATGGATCAGCCTCCCATGCATAAGTCCTTCTATTATTGTGCAAGCTTTGATCGTAGCCACATAGATATACTCATTACAAACATAAAATTGTTGCATATTCTGGTATAATTCAAGAGCAAAATGCGGTTGTCCCATCTTTGCATTGGCTAAAATAATTGCAGCCCATGTCTGTTTACTTGGTATTTTAATGTTGCTTAGTATTTGATTTGCTTCAATCAGGCAGCCGTGCTGAGCAAATAACCTAATAAGATGGTTACCCAAAACTGTAGTCGAATCTAGACTACTTTGAGCCATAAGAGACTGCACCTGCCTGACATACTCGACATCCTCAATTCCTTTACCGGCCTGAAGAAGTGAATAAATCGTATTTCTGGTTAAAGGAACTCCTTTCTCCTCACGCAATCTGCCAAAATGATTGGATGATATCAACTAAGTCTTAATGAAGGAAACATGTTGGTTCCGAATCAAAGTTTTGATCACCTGATTATGGCCCTTTCATGCGAATTTGAAGGAAAAATAGACTAACAGCAAGCATGGGGATATGTCAAAAATCCATTAGCGGGTAGCAAAATAAAAAATTATTATTCACCTGGAGAGCGCGGCGAAGGGATCCTTGCATTTACTTTAACTCATCAATGTCTTCTCTTCCGTGGCTTGATCTTTTCCACCTACAATTTATCAGTAAACGTCGGATCTTTGTTGTATCAAAGAAATGCTTCAAATGCTTTTGAAATAACAGTTTTTCTCTCATTGAAGTTTTTGGGTTGCCCGCAAATGTGCTCAGGTTTGATTGAATAAGTATCGATAAATTACCAATCATTTCTTCTTGTGTCCAAATGGGACTCCTGTAGAATTCTCCAAATTTAGGAGGAACGCCATCCTCCAAATTGTAGTTACATGACCACATTCAACCGCCGCACGCAGGCGCCATGTTCTTGTAGGTTTGATTTTCTGCTACATACCGATACAGATGAGGTTTGGGAACAGAGCAAATTTTAACGTAGACCTCACCACAACCTCGAGAAAATTTCAAGTTTTATGCCTCATCGTAGCCCCCTTATATATACAAGAAATTTATCGCCGCGGCCTTTAGTTTAAAATGACATGAATGTCGATCTTCATGTCAGAAACTTTCAAAAATGAAACTCACCATTATCAATTCCAAATATGAAGAATTTCCTAAAATATTTAGATGTGATACACATAGGAGATTTGTGTGGAGTCCAAATGGTAAATATTTAGATGTGATACACATAGGAGATTTGTGTGGAGTCAAATGGTGGCAAAGGGAATTGGTGTCTAGATCTATGCAATAAATTCATTTGTGTGAAATGCAAATGGTGGCAAAGGAAATTGATATCTGGATCTAAGCATCCGAACCACCGTAGCAATATATGTTGGGACGATGAAATGTGTTTCATTATATCGCACAATTATTTATAGCAATTTGTAATGATGCCAAATGACTTGATAAATTTGCGATTGCTCTGAACTAGTTCAAATGCTCTTGCATCGTTAATTCTTGAAAAAAGATTCAAGTCGAGCTCCACATGGCTAGCCAAGAAAATAGGAGGAACAAAATTTGAGGGAACTTTTGGTTTCTTTGGAATAGTGCCATTTTTCTTTAACAATGGCACTTAAAAACTTGCTATAATTGAAATACATTACCTAATATTATAATGGATTCAAATGGCTTATTTTCTTAGAAATATTGTGCAACATGGCCGCAAGACCGCCTTAATAAATTTTTCTCCTTCCTAATTTCTTCATAAATTTGCAGCTTCTTGTGTTGTGATGTTTCAACCACTAGTGTTGTAGGAAACCTAAGTTTTGATATGTATGAAATAAATGTGACGTCCAACACATTGTGAACACAAAGCCTTACAATGTGGACTCGATTTTTCAACAACTACTATTGTACCAAAAGGTAAGTTTTTGATATATACATGGACGCGTCAACACATGGCTCTCTGAATAAAAATGTGAACACCAAACCTTACGATTATGTGCGACATGGGCACTGCACGTTCTCTGATATTATTAATTATTCGTCTTTGTCTTTGTTCTCTATGGAATGTGCGAGGCACCACAGATGTGGACCGGTGCATACAGGAAAGAACCTTGTTGCCTTGAGCGGTACTTGGATGCTTCTTCATGGCCCAAGCTTTGGGATCGAGAGGCCCTATCACATGTCAAGGTGGCAAATTATCGGCGGCGAGGTTAATCCCATGCTCACGAGGGGGCCCACACCACTACTGCGCACCCATCTACCCATGAAAAAAGCGGTGATTGCTTCCGTTCATGCAGTGCACCACCTCGCATTGAGGCAGGGAGATGGATTCGGGGCAGCGTGAGGGCCAGTCTGTCGGTCTTTGTCAGCGAGCGCCATTGAGGATGAAAGTCCGCCCTCCGGGCACGGTGGCGTCACGAGCATATCAGGGGGCCGGTATGCACCGGTTAGTTGTGCTTATCGGGCCTTGCATGAGCTCTCGCGAGCCACGACCTCGTGGAGGCTTGTTGGGATCGTACCTCGGGGAGGTAATGGATCTGCAGCGGACTCGGTTATGCCCCCCTTGTCAGGCAGTAACCTCGGATGTACTTGTGATTATGTATATAAGCGTGCGGTATAGCCGGCATCCTTATTGCTACTAAGGTTTTCCCAGAAAACCCTACCCGAGGCGGGGTTTTAATCTGGTAGTATCGCTTTCTTCTCTCTCTCTCTTACTTGGGTCCATAGGCGGTTGGATATAAAGGTGATGATAAAATCATATTCTATTCTATTCTATTCTATTCTATTCTATCATTGTATGTCCTAGGTATTATTAATTTCTCTCTCTTTTTTTTCCCTATACTATACTATCATTTGTATCTATAAAATGCAATCTCGGGGAACAATGGGAAATATCAAAAGTGCAATGGCAATGTTTGGGATTGAATATCTTTTAAATTAGTAATATTGTTACAATACAGTTTGTTGTTTAGTTGGGAGAAGGGAAAGAAAAAGAAAGAAATTGTGGAAATAAAGAATGGAAGTTCCATGATTCAACCCAGAGATGAAAAATCAAGCAATTCATCATACTGATGATGTGGTTGTGGTTGTGTTTGTGGTTAGAGCAAAAAGATGGAGGCATTGGGCAGGGGATTAAAAACAAAAGCGAACATGAGTGTTCTGGGATCTTTGTGCGAGGTGAAGGAAAGTTGAAAGGAGAAGATGGTAGGCAAATCAGCATATGGTATCACGGATCAAGCGCCGGTATCTATCAATTTCGAGGCGAGCTTAGGCTATGGAAAATGGGTGCGGTGGGGATTACGAATTTTGTGCGTTTCAGAGCTGGTAGCAAGTTAGGCGCTCGGCCATATTTTTTAGGGTTCTTTACTTACATAAATTGATGGCGGATCAAGGCATCATGGCAAAAAATAGAAGGTATGGCGGCATTTCATATCTAAATCATGTAACTCCCTACATCAAAATTTCTGCCAAATCAAGCTATTCTTCAAGCTTTCAGGGCCACAAACGAATCCATGTCATAGATTTTTGGGATCAAACAAGGTCTCAATGGCTGCTTTCTTTGAGCCTTCCGGGCGGAAGGGCGGGGATCATATCAAATTACTGCGGTGGGAGAATTCAAGGAAGATTTGCGGAGGCAGGGGATAGATTGGCGGAATTTCTGCAAATTTGAATCCGAATTGAATTTCATCTTGTATTGATAAACTTGAGGGCGTCGATCTATGGATCTTGCACATGTGAAGGAAAGCGAAGAGCGTGGCGATTGCCAATGCAAATGCCGCGAGTTTTGGCTATGGCCGGAGTTAGGGATTTTTTGGATTTGGTAAGGCGCAAGCCAAAGGTTGTGGCTATGGCGGAGCAGGAAGGAGCCCACAATGAAGCGATTGTTGAGCATCAATTTTTAGAAGCTGCGCGATATTATTGCCGATTTTTGACTCCATGGATTGGAGCTTGCGGCCGGGAAAGCTCTGCGGTTAATATTGGAGCAATGTTTTGCTCGAAATCAGAAACATTGTTGTCTGCGAAGGCCCAGAGAGCGGTTGAGAGGCGAAGATTTGAAAATTTGCAGCTGGATTTATAATTTGGGCTGGATTTAACAACCTTTTAATCGCTAAATTGCCGGAGATGTATTCTTGCAAAATTCTGACCTCGAGAGAATCGAGATGGGTCCATTTCTCTTGTCGGCTAGATGCGCCCCTTCTTACCGCTTACGCTTGGGCTCCTAAATGATCGAAATTTCCGATTTGGGCGGTCTGGCTGCTTCATGGATCGATTCCTCCATGAAAATCTACAAATTGGGTTTGATTCTGATGCTTGATCGGGTTCAATAACCGGAAGCGGTAGCACATAATGGCTTAATAAATGCTTTATAATCAATGCACACAATATTGAGGGTTATTAATGGCCGCCATAAATGCTTAATGAATGCACACGGTACCGTGTCATATTTAAGAATTTGTAAGGAACAAAATAAATGAGAACAGAAATTCGATACTCAATTACATAGGAAGGAACACATAGGCTATCACAACATATATAAAGCAGTCTTAAATTTTTTTTGAAGCAGTTTGTTTTGTTGTCCTTAGCAATTCTTGGGAAGACTCTTAAACAAAACAACAGCAACATTATTTGAAGTGAAGTGGCTTTCTTATTAAAACGTTCAAAAACCAAGGTACAATAGTATAGTAGTAGAAATGTTAGTTAACTTCTCATGGATAAATTTTACTCTCAACACATCTTCGGATTTGCGTTGATCAGTACATCTAGATGATTCACATATTTATCCAATACATGACCTCACGATCCTTCGCATAGACCATTTCAATGGTCTATTCATGTTGCATGCATATTTTAACCACATTAGGTTAACAATATCTACTTCATTAGTTCCACCCTAGGTACTTGGTCAAATCTTACTAGAACCAATTGCGGTGCCTAGCAGGTCTCGATCAATATGACTCATGCTCTCACACTTATATAATGGTTCCATGTAAGTAAGCTTGTGGCAATCTTAGTATGCAACTATCCTTGGCTTTCATAGCCTAACACATTGCACCTCAACTCAAGTAACAACTTGGCAAACTTCATCCATAGCTTCCCATACCTAGTATAGGATTTTGTGATGCATTGCACATGAATATAAGAATCAACCACCAGGACATAATCACTTTTTCACAAGAAAAGACTCTAATGCACTAGTCCCAGACATAGTCACCATGCCCTTTAGTCAATCTTCTCGGCGTGCATTAATAATCCTTCAAATATCTGAATTCGGACACAATTCAAAACTCTATGCTTATAGAGATTGCTATGGTCATCGTATATTATCTTCTAGATAATCTCCAACGCCGACTCATGGACTTCTAATCATAAGTTCTCAACCCATGGTCACATAATCTCACCTAGCTACACTTAGCTTGAGATTATTTCGGGGATAGGTTCAATATTTGTATGTTTTATCAGGAATCATTATGAATTATATGACCGACACATATTTCTTGCGTATAAAGCATTAAAATACGGCAAAAAAAATTCGAAGTCAGGTCGAAGATTTTCACGTCTTGAAAACAACTAATTACGCATGCGAAAGTTTTTTCGCGTCTTGTACGAAAAAGGTTTAGGTATCTGTGACGTAAAAAAAATAAAACAAAATAAATAATAATTATTTTTTTTTTTCGTCACACAAAACCTTCCTCACGCCCTTGACCTAGACCTAGACAACTTCACGCCTTGACCTAGACAACTACTAGTCCAACTAGTAATGGGTTAATGGTTCCAAGTATATAAGTTATACAACTTAAATAACCCTTTAAACCATTTATAAAATAGGCATCGCTGATATCGTGGGTCATTGATCAAAACGGAATGAAAAAATTTGGCGGACGATCTCTAGTTTGCGGCAAATCGATGCCTTCACCAAATCTTCGAGATTTGTGACATCTAATTGGGTCCCCGAGGTACCATTTCGACAATTCGAGATCAAATGGACCTTTCCCTAGATATACCCAAATTCCGGTCACCTACGAGGCTTGAAGAACTGCTCCGGCAATTCTCAATACTACGAGATAGACCTTTAGGATTAAAGCATGGCTCTAAGAGACCAAGCACAGCAATGTAGAACCAAGCCTTAATCTTCTTAGTGCAAGAAGACCCACACGGATTCCTTCAACTCACATTACCATTCTTGGCGATTACTCCCTGAAGCGCACACAAAGAAAAGCTTGTTGGGTTGCTCGATTAGCAAGACACTCTACCAATTGATCCCAAGCGATTGACTATTGATTAGGCGTCCAAACCTCAATGCGAGATAACTTTCCTTGACCAACTTCCATGAATTAAGTTCATGGAGACATGATCCTAGATCACGATGAGACATATATAAGCACAAAACTTTTGTTACACCCTCCTAGTATTTACTTTTCGGTACCCCAAGATCATGCCCTTTCGTGATCTTTATGACCACCGAGGCCATAGTTAAATAATAATAATAATTCTATTAAAATGTCACGTAGAGACCCTTAGGTCTATGTGGCGTAATACAATGGGCGTATATGAATAAAAGTATCTCAAAAGTTTTGAATAAACGGCCACTAAAATATTAGTCAAACTCCCAATTGCTTCTAAAATGCTTATATTATGATATAATTCCATAGTGTCTTCCCTCTCTTTAAGGATCGCTTGTATGTACCGGCCAAAGCGGGCGGTGGTGGCATGCACAATAGCTCAGTGCAGTGTGATGTTCCCAATACCAAATCTATCCGGATATGCTCATATGCAGGGCATTCAAGAAAGCATGTTGTTCGTCTCCACTTGTGGCAAAGAAATACAACACGGACATAATCGGTTCTCCTTTGGAATTCCTTTCCATCTTCCGACCTCAATCTCAAGGTGGTGAGAACTCCCAGCCTAAGTTTGGATATTTGTTTTCCTCAAATTTCTGCTAATCTCAAAGTGCATGTATCCTTGCACCTAAGGCTCCAACTTTTTTTATTTCATTTTGTAGAATTTTGTTTTTTCACATCGATTACTTGGCCTAATCCTCCACAACTCTTCAAGACTTGTTTTTTGTATCAAATCACTTACCTCGAAGGTGTGCAGACCAATATGTGGATGATATGCCCCATCGAAAGCAGCTTCCATGAAGTACCGGTGATACCACCCCTTTTGTGATGTTTCTTTCCAACGCAAGTAAAGGAAGCAACTACGCTTCAAGTTCCTTCATCCTGTTCACATAATTTTGTCCATATAAGTGCCTCTGCTTCAAAGGGAGGATACCACTTCCAGCTAGCATCATAGAATCGGTGTTTGGATTTTTACTCCAAGCTCCTTCTAATGAAAAATGTGTTTGCACCGTTCAACTTGTTTCCACATCTTTTTGTGACAGCCCCGGGTCCCCATGTTTGGCAGCCATAAAGGGCAACTGTCCTAACATGCATTAAACAAAGTTTTCGAAACTCCAATGCCATATGTTAGCTTGTCTCAGAGGGTTTAGCATGGCATACAAAGCTCTAAAACCACCTGTAACCCGCTTCTCACGGCTATTCTCCACTCCTTATAATCATTGGTTACTTCAATTCCAAGGTATTTGTAATGTGTAACAAGTTCCAATCTCACACCCATCTACAATGAATGGTTTTAGCGACCCGAGACCCAATGATCATGACTTTTTGATTTGGCGTTGATTAATCCTCATGTCTCTAGATATACAAAAAATGTATATAACTTATCCGAGAAGGTTAAGCGAAGCTGGTGGACTCTTTGAAACTAGAACTATATCATCTGCATACAAGAGGTGTGGATTACATACCCCTTGAAGATCAGCCCCCAACATCTCGCCTTGAAAGCCAAACAATTGCCAATGTAAATCCCAAACAAGGTTGAGCAACCTCACGAGGCCGCAACCTTAATCTTGAATACCTACTTAAACCGAAGTGACAATATAGAGTTGCATATTACCATGGTATGGATGATAATTTACATCATGGTATGGTGATAATTTCAACATCACCGGGGTAACGAAGCCAAATTCTATGGCACAACTACCCGCGTGGTTATCGTAGAGAATCGAATGGAAAACTGCACCCAAGGCTCTGATACCAAATTGTCATATTGGCCACAAAAGTAGGATCGATTTGTACCTAGAACTTCCAAAGTTCCCCTCAACCTTGAGTTCCCGAACTCCCCATGCACAACCCAACTAACCTCAGGATTAGCTTGAAGCCCCCTTCAATAGTTCTAACACATACTCTTTCATCGTCAGTATTGCTCAAACCAAGAGCAAACAAGAAAAATGGAGAAATCTCCAACGTAAAGAAGCCTTGAAATTACTCGAGGAGAGATTGAAATGACCTCTAGCTATCTCAAAGAGATAACCCAACCTGAGAACCACGGCAGAAAAAAAAAGTCGGGAGAGTTGAATCCCGGTTAGGAGGGGCTGCCATCCAGTTTCTTTTGATCTTAGTGTCCTTCTATAAAAGACCTGATGGGCAAATTTTAAAAGTTAATTTCGGCCTATTTAAAGGCGGAAGCTTTTTTTCTCCCACATTTCGAAATAGTGACTACGGGCTCGGGTTTATCTGCTCAACATGACATGCAATCACATTGTTCTTTTCTCTTTGAACCACTTGAGCCCGATTGGGGTTCACACCGTGAACCCCCACTTTCAATGGTTATAGTATTAAAAAGTGGTTTTCAACATTTAATTCTTAAAATGCCCACTTTTAACATTCAAGAAATTCCATTTAAATATCCTAAAGTTTTAACTTTCACTAAGATCATACTTGTCCGTTTGGTGTTTATGCAAGAACTTGAGGCGGTTCCTAAACTAGAGCTTAATTTCGAAAAAAACAGAAAAGGAAGGCAATCTGCTGCGTTCTACACAAAGAGTTATGCCTACAAAATTTCAAACCAATGGTTGCGGAATAAGCCATAGAAAAATACAAAAAAAAAAGATGAGATTCCCAAAGAAATCATGATATGGGAATTGAAAAAGGAATCATAAAGTCTATTCAAGATTATGGCAGAAGTAGCAAATTATAATTCATAAGGCGAAAAAAATCCTGACTGAGATATATACATAGAATCATAGCGCGTGGCGTCAAAGAGTCAGGAAACGGTAAACGGCTTTCTATTCGGGGGCTTTAGAGGAAGCCCCGTGAACAAAAAAAGAAGAGATCCCAAGCCCGGAACAAAGAAGATCCCAAGAGTAAAATTAAGCGAAACGATATCAAAGTAAAATAACCAGCTTTAATGCATGTATGAAAAACAACCATTAGTGCGTCTATTGATAGAAGAATGCAAAAGGTCACAACAACCAAAATTAGATTGGTCTATCTGTTGCAAGTGAAGAATAGTCATTGAAGAAAGGATTCAAGCAAGCGAAATAAAATTAGATAGGTCTATTTCTTGCAAATAGAGAATAATCATATTTGGGAAATGGGGTTTCAAAAAACTGGAAAAGAGATGCACAGAAGCGGATAGGAAACCTATAATAAAAAAGAAGAATAAAATGAAGTTTGTTTGGATAAAGACAATACAATGGGCACTAGACAATGGTGTCCCCATCTAAATAATTCAAGTTGAGTATATATGATTATAGTGAGAAGCATCGTAAGACTGTCCCTTTATGCTCTAAAAATTCTCCTCCAAGAGCTTCTCCACCCTTCGTTCATGACTTGAAGAAAACTCAAACAACACATTCCATCATGAACGGTCCAGAGGATTTGTGTCTCAATGCCGATGAAAGTGGGCCTTGGTATAAGAAGTTAGATCTTAAGCAATGGTCGAGAATTAGCCAGGAATTAGCCCGTTTGTTTCGACAAGGAGGGTTTTGCTAGGCGAGGATTTTCGAGTTCCTAGAATGGTCTATTCAACTGTTCAACCTTCTCAGGCTCAAGCTCCGTTGTTACTTCTTCATCTATTCATGATCAACCTTTACGGTTGTTGTGGTGCATACCGATCCATGGAAAGGCTCTAATTCCAGTTCAAGTGTAGATCTTAAGCCATCATGCATTACTGTAGCTCATTCTTCTCTCCATGTTGATGCTTCTTCATCTCATGTGTACGAGGTTGTTATGGTGATGCTCCTAATCAATGATATAAAAAGAGTCATGGCGTGGGTCCATTGGAAAGAAAGCGGCGAAAAAAAGTCTATTATGTCATCTCACGAGGCTATCTCGCCTCGTTCTGTTCGATGGCATGATAATTTGATATGCATTAATGACCATCTCGATGTGGCGAGAACATGTTGATTGTGATGAGGCCATTAAACGCCTCAAGGTGGCAAAAGGAGTTTGTATATATCATATGGGTGGTTTTGTAGTGGACTATTTAGGTCCTCTAGGTTTTTGAGTCCCATGCCACAAATCCCTTGTATGTATCTTGATTTTTCTTGATAATAAATTGTCGCCCTTCAAAAAAAAAAAAAAAAAAAAAAACAATGGTAAGAACCATACTATGTAAAAGGGTCTAGCAAATAAAAAGAGTCTAGGGATGAACGTTGAAAATCACTTAATGAATAAAAAGACTAGTACGACCAGGTGATCTTGGTGAGTAGAAGGAAAGCGATGGGGTTTACAGCAGGATCTAGATGGCATGAATTTTTGGGTTATCAAAGGAGGAAGACGGTTAGTTTTGAACAAGAGAATATATGGCATAACCTTGGATCTAAGATGCTTTGCCATGGCATAACACTCATGGAGATTTCTAAAGGCACAAAAGCTTTCGATATAGTATGATTCAACATCTTATTCCAAAGCTCAAAGAGAAATCCACTATTGTTTAAAGATCAAACCCAACAAATAAAAAACAAGAGGCAAGGGGAAAAACATGGAAAAAATATTGGAAAAAATAATGCGCACTCAAGAAAAATAGAATTTAAGGAAAATAACGTGCACGTCTTGGAAATATAAGAACAGTACGAACAATTATAATTTACGAAGCAACTATAGCTACAAAAACTACAAACACAACTCAACTACAAAAGGTTCTTTATCGGAAAAAAAAAGGGGCAGGCATCTAAACATAGTTGAAACGTGATCTATCCAAGACATGTACATGATAAAATAGAAACGGGTTGTGGAATATTTCGCCCAAAAGGGCTGGGCCAAACAGAATTATCCTAATAAAGGCATGAAGAGCCCTAAATAAGCTAGATATTTTGGTCGAAGAAAGGGCAGCCAGATTCACCGTTCAATTCGGTCCGGATTGCTCGTCCAGCACAGTCAGCCAAGGGCGACAAGGGCAGATTGAATACCAGAAAAGGCTGATTAGATCATGTGCGGCAAGGGCAGATTGGATTTCTAGAAGAAACCGGGAAGGTAGGTGAAGATTTGGCTTTAATAGATTGATTTTCTATGAGAAACTGGAAAGGCAGATGAAGATTCAGCTTCACTAAAAACAAAACGAAGTGGAAGAAGAATGTTGGGCATAAAGGATAAGCAACATAACTGTAGAAAAAAGAAGAAGGCTTTGCATAAAAGGCCTGAAACTCCAAGGCAAGTCGCTCCAGGCAATTTTTAGATTTAAGAGCAGAGCTCTATGCAAGCAGAGCTAGGCAAGTAGATTTAGAAACAAAACTATAGAAAAAAAAAAGGAGAAAGCTCTGCAGAATGGCCTGAAACTCCAAGGCAAGTCATTTGAGGCAATTTCATTTAGAATTAAAAGCAGAGCTCTAGGCAAATTGATTTAGAATTAGTGCAGAACAATCCTGAAAAAAAAAATTGCAGAAGAACTATTAAAGATTTTACAGGCAATGCATGGGCATCCCGATACAAGGTAAGGGAATATCTTTCAGCCAAAAATCATCTGATCATGAGCGGACCGTAAGAGAATGATCCAGAAGAAAAATATGACTTTTTAAAGAGTGCTGCAGGTTCAAAGTAGCAAAAAAATAAACCAAGAGCTTTTCGATAGGCATCTTAAACATATTAAGATCTCAAAAACTCAGCTTGGAGGGAGTTTAGCCACACAAAGACTTAGAAGCAATAAAGCAAGAAACCTACAAAGAGCAATCTAACCTGGGAAGCAATAGATAAGAAACGTCTTTAGTCACATCAGAAGCCAGAAAAGCACAACAATCTTCTACCTAAGACGTCTTTTAAAACTCATCATCCAAAGTCTATTGTAAAGTAAAAAGTAAATTCTAAAGACTAATAACTTATCGGAGCTAAAAGATTCTAAAGATTAAGTAACCTATCAGAGCTAAAACAAAAAAGAAGGAATGCTCAAGAGGAACGCTTCGATGATGAAAACCTAGAACTAATGAAATACATAAGCTGTAAAAAGGTCTCATGGAAAAAATAATCATTCAAAAGGCCCGATCTTCTCAAATCATTCCAAGAAAGCCGTCTTCCTTCATGGAAAAATAATCATTCCAAAAAAGGCCAAGTCTTCTCATGGAAAAAATAATCATTCCAAAAGGCCGTCTTCTCAAGAATGATAGTTCTATGTTGTCATAGAACCATTACAATTTTTTGTAAAAGAATCAAAATTGCCCTTTTAAATAATAAGCGTTTTGTTGCTCTCGCCACTTTTTGGTCATCCAATACTAGCGATTGTATAGTCCGTCTATTGCTTCGACATCCGATGAATCCAAACCGCATCTATTGCTTCATCATATCCATTGTCGATGTTGTGTCGGTTGTTGCCGCATTTCTTTCAAAGTAGTAGATTCATTCCCCGGCAAGTGAATTTGTCCATGTTAGTAGTTCGCAATATGTAGTTATTGAATGATCAAAGCATTCAATCTTTGTAAGGTAATCGATTCTTTTTTGGCCATCTGTAATAGATTATGACGCGGAGACAACTTGCATGGGATTTAAAGGAGGGCTACATATTCTAAATGAGGTGCACCACCGGACCATCATAGTCATCTGGTTCGGGTCGATCTCACCCGTGGTCGTATATTTAAACCCGCACACCTCTCATTTCTGGCTTATAATAAGTGGGCGCCTATGATTTTGAAATATAGAAAGCAGATTTTGCCTAAGGTTTGAGGAATATGTGATCCTGGCCACTGATGGGCGCGATAACAGCATTCTCATAAATGATATGCATGCTTGACATGCATGCAAAGATAACATGTATGCAAAGATGATGTAAAGAAGGAACATGCATGCAAGACGTAATATGCATGCACATGGAGAGCATATAAGCAAGAGTTATTTTTGAGAGCTTAGTGCGGATTGAGACGCGGAAGGTTTTTGCAAGAGAAGGCAACCAACCTGGAGCATGAAGGCAAAGAAGGATTGCACGGGAGGATTGGCGAATCAAGTGAGGATGCCAGAGCTTGGGAACGCCATCAAATATTCTTCATCAGGTGGGGTTTGGTTCCAATAGATTGGATTCCATGAGATTGCATAGGCTGCCAGGAATGGATTCGATTTGCACATGCTGCTGTGCTATTGTTAAATTTGTAGGCTAATAAGAAATTATGTGGATAACATTGCTATGAGAAGGTCTAGAGTCAGCTAAAAGTAACCATGATGAATGACTGCTAAGCATGGGCTGCAACAACGGCTTTTCCCTGCAATGGAGTCATCACAGAAGGAGCTAGAACTTTTGGAGGCATCTTAATATGACCTAGAACAGGCCAATTTGGCATGCTAATGGGCCGAAATGAAGGAATCAAGATAGATTTAATTGAACTAGGGGTCCGGATTTTAGATCAGAAATAGGTTCTCGTTGGTTTCCTGTTTTGTGTTGTTAATTAATTTGTTGAATGTTAATATTTTGTTGGTTGCATACAAAGAAATGTTACTAATAAAAAAATACTGAATATAATAAGATAAAAGGGGAAACATGAGGTGGGCATGCTTGAATTGTGTTGGGATTGAGCAGAGAGCATTCACAAGGTAAGTCCGTAGTGTAGTCGAGGGAGATTGAGGAAATACAAAGTAAGAAAATATATAGAAACTTGTTGTTTGAAATTAACGTATTAATAATTTGAATATCGATAATTATATGGGCTTGCTCCATGAGATGGGGCTAGCCTAAGAAGCAGCTTGAAGGTGATACAAGCAGCTTGAAAGAAGTGGTTCCAGCCTTTGCTACATTGCCCGGGGTTGGTTGGTTATTAGGATTTCATCACCTAAAATGACTACTTCGACATGGGCAGCTTGTATGGGCAACTTCGGCAAGTGGCTAGGGTATGGTTTAGACACATCTATATGGTAAATAACTAATGAACAACACATGTCATCGCCTCACCATTGTGTCACGCTGTCTTGGTATTTTGTTATGTACTTTGATCCTCCGGTCGGAATTCTAGGTTCGTGGCCCTGGTTGTTCCTAGCATGACTCATGTTCTATGTTCTATGTATTTGTGCTCGCGGACACCGGGCGCTAGTTCTCCCGGCCGGGATTGCTACGCCGCCCAACTCTTGTGAACTCCCCATGGTAAGAGGTCCTCCAAAGACGACGGCCGAGAGGGTATGCGAGCATGAGGTTCACCCCACCACCTCGCCATGTGGCTTGGAATGTAAGCCGGCCGAAGGTTATCCCCGCTAACGGGCTCGTGATGTAGGTCGGGCTGAGCTACCCATTGTCCCCTGAAGTTTGTTCATGATGATTTGGTACTTTAGTTATGTTATTTTCTCCCGATGTTCATGATGTTTACTTTGTTGTCATCGCCTAGCATTGCACCATAGGTTCTTGTGTCTTGAGTTGTTTATGTTCTTGTTATCCAAGATTCTAGAGTATTTCTATGCATGCGGAGGCGCTTATGGGATCCCCACTTAGTCACGCAGGACTAACCCCTTTGAGTGCATGCGCTGATTGAGCAAGGTGGTGCTCGCCAAAGAGTAAAATGATACTTTTCGTGATCATGGTTGACTTTGGAGTTTTCTAGAAGCTGAATCTTAGCTTTGGTTTTGAATAAATCTATTATGGATGTATTTCTCTTGAACTATATTACAATAGTTGGATATTAGTTATATATAAGAAGGGAATCATTCTCCATTATTTATCGAAGATTAAATTCTTCACCAACATAGTTGATTAAAAGTTTTCATATCAACATAGATCTAGCCTTAAGTATAGACAAGATCCCGAAGTTGCCTGAGGGTCAACTCCCAAGAGGCTTGTTACGTATCATCGAACCTCTATATGACTTTGCCTAAGATTTACCAAAATAATTCAATGTCCTAACTAAGACTACTTTAACCAATATACCCAAAGGAGCTAATGCGATTATTTTTTATGTTGAATCTATGTTTTTTTTTTTATAACAACTTATTCAATTTTTTAGGGGTATATGGTCTATGGTTTCATGAATTGTTATTTCTACATCCATATCAAATCCCCCTCGAACCCCCTGTTATTTTGCCACATATTCTAAACGAGGTGCACCTTGGACTACCAAAGTCGCTCTGATTTGTCGATCCTAATGCACCCGTGATCAGATGTTAGATCCCCCGGCACTCTCGCTTCGCTTATAGTCATTTATGATTGGAGGCTTTTATGATTTTGAAATATGAAATATAATTTCTAAAGTTTTGAGGGAATAATGACTTTTGCCTTAAGATTTTAGAATATGAAATACCAACAGCGAACCTACCCTAGGGTTTGCCCACCCAAAAGAGGGTCAACCAAATATGGTTGATAAAGTAACAAGAGGATTTAGAGCAATAGAGAGAACGAGGAAGGATGTCTCAAGCATGTCATCCTTCAAAGATAATTTATATCGCAATAATATTAGCCTTGTCATGGACATACCAATCCAAAAAACCACGCCAACAACTCATCTTTTGAACTTGAACTGTTCTTCTGAACTTGGAATTCTTTTTCTTCTTTGTGCTAGGCAGCTTTGATGAGATCACTAAATATAGTTAAGAAAAAAATGAGAACATAAAGAATCTTAAAAGTTTTTTAACAAGTTTTTTTCTTGAGACAAGTTCATGTGGGTTTACATTGAACACTTAGTAGAATTACAATAATTGTCTTTCAATTGCAAATCAATTTGTTCGCATGATGAATAGATATTGTGTTTATACAAAAACTAGAGAAGTTTTTTGAATTCAAACTCCTCAAAAAAATATGACTGATGCAGTAAAATACGCAATTTCTCCGAACTTGTCGGAGGATGTATCGTGAACTCAAGATAGAGCACCTTCTTGTGTATCTTAAGGTGGTCCCCAACTTCTTCATCGAAGCGGGATCCAACTTACCCGACCTAAACATGAATAATTAAATTTTTAAACCGACCTCTTCAACAATACAAAGTAAACTCCGCAGTTTCTTGAACTCGCTTAACTATTAAGTAACCACCTAGTGTTAACATTGTGCATGCACATGTTAGGTGCATGCACATGTTAGGTGTCGATGTCAAGCGGCCGACACTTGGCATGATTAGGTTAACATAAGTGTAGGGATTAGATTTAGTTAGTGTATGGCTCGATTTTAAGGTCTACACTATATTAGACCTGAGCCTCTTCTGCATGTACTCGTGTTTTATCTCAAATTTGAGAGCCTCATTAGCTCACGCTTCCTTCATTCTTTTGTACATTTTTTTTTGTCTTGTTCTTGTTTTGTGATCATGAGCATGGCAACCTTGTAGCATCCGCGGCAATCATGGATCGGCCGCTGCAGTGGTGCATGCCAAGAATCCAAACATTGGCGCCGCTATGCCTGTTCGGCTCGGATCACCTTCTTTGAGCCTCATTGTTTGTCGTTGTCTTTTCCCGCTCTTATCCAAATCAGTTCTTGAATACTTCTTGTACACTACTCTCAACCTTTTTAATCCCTTTATTTGGCCCAACCAGCTTGTTGAAATGGTCCTACTGAGGCCCCTTTGTCAATTAATTCCTTAGCACTTAGTTTGGTTATCAAAATCGCTTTCAAAAACTCGCTTTTTATGGTGCAAAGAAGTGCGCTTTTACAAATAAGGGTTTATGGAGGGTGAAGACTCCTTTCTCGCGAAAAAATATCGTGAAAATCCAAGTTGTTTGTTTTTCTTATCTTCTATCTTATCTTCTATCCGCTGCAAAAAAAATATCCAAAAATCATGATCCTTATTGTTATTCTTTGTTTATCGCCAGCTTGTGCCTTTTGCACACCCAATTCCAAAAAAAAAACAAAAATATTCTACCTCGATTGCATTAGATAAAGCATCTCACATGGAGCATATCAATAGCATCTCGCTTTGTATCCGCCCATCTTCGCGGATTTTTTTTCAAAGTTATTTCGTTGAGGGCCAAGACTTTGGCTAGCCCCCAAGCTCGAGTGCCAGGATTACGCCACATCTTAGTATTCCGTGATGATTTAAGATTGTTCATCTTTCCAAAGATATCTGGCTCTCGAAGTTTTGTTCTTCAAAGAATCATATGATATGGCCTTCGGCAGCCTCCCGCGAACTCCTGTGAGTTCCATTGTTTTAAGGCCCATCAATGACAGACGATTTGGGGCAGCTTCATGGACATGTGATGCACGATTTTTACAAGCCGGGTCCACGATAGTCCATCAAGTCTTTCAAATTCGCCTACCTTCTTCTTTGATTTTTTTTCGAGGGCTGCGACTGGCTAGCCCCCATCCATCTGCTCCAACATAAACCGGTTGCAACTCCAAAGAAGCTCATCTATCGCTGGATCTTTGAAGCAAACAGATCGGGCTTTCTTAAAGTTGTCCCAGAACAAGTAAACATTTTCATCACTCAAAGCGGATTTTATTCAAAAATCTTTTTGTGGGTCGATATTTTATCTCTCCCAGCCGCCAGGTCTCGTGTCAGATTCCTTCGTGCTCCTTAACTGCGGCATTCCGAAAAGCAAATGATTTTCATCGCTTAAAGAGGATTCACCATCCTTAAGGGCAAAGTCCAATATCTACAGTGCAGTGCTTCCCAAGTAGCGCCCATTATTTCCCTCTCAAGATCAATCTACCCGCAAAGACCGCTTTTCGCAATCAAATGGCTCGCTTTAGCACGCCTCGCCAGCCTCATGTTTTTCACGTGATCGATCTTTTCACCGCGAACTTCCAATCGCTTCTTCTTATTGAGTTTTTCAAGAGGGCCAGCGCCTGGCTAGCCCCCATCCATACTCACCGCAGAGAATCGTTTGCTTGATACCTTCGCCTACCTCGCATCACATACACTCGCTTAGTATATCATATCCATCTGCTCACATACCGATCGGGCCATAAACCTTCGCTTCAGAGTTCGCGACGCCAAGATCCATTCCCGCCCCATGCATACACCGCCATCGGGCTTCTACTTAAATCGCCTCAGATCGGGCTTATCCCCACCATCTATCAAGCAAAATCAGGCAAAAAATAGCATCATTTACTCCACTCGCATTCTCATTCCCGTGCCTTGCCTCCATTCAAATGGGACTTTACATTTTACAATCCTACTATATCGTGGCCTCTTCCTTCTATTATCGACACCTTCCTATCAAGACTTCCGGAATCTTTTGGCCGCCATAGCTCTACCTCTCGTGTAAAATCCGCCGCCTCTTGCAACTATTTTTTTTCCATCCGCTTCCACGCTAGGCCCCGCTAGGTTTTGGACCCAACGCCTGATCTGGCCGCCTTTAATTTTATGGTTCAGATGCAGCCATGCCACACTTCACTGGCCAACGCCACGCCAAGCCACGCCCGCCCACGCCATGGATCCACGCCATTTTGCCCACGCCCCATTTTTGCCCACGCCAATATTGCCGGCCGATAACCACCCACGCCACTTCCGCCACGCTTCCACGCTTCATGCTCCTTTGGTCCACGCCACGCTTTTCCACGCCCACGCCCACGCCATTATCGGAGGAGCCACGCCATGCTCACGCGACGGGCCACGAGATTTGCCGGTTCTATGGCTGATCACGGTCCCAGATTTTCCGATCATTTTCAAGGCCCCTTCCTATTGTTTTAAAGTGGGATTTTTGTTATTGCTTGACTTACCCATGGTATGAGGGTAAGTTATATATCTTCTTAGCCCACTTACTTATGGCCCATCCACATCGACATTATTTGGGCACTCAATTTCGACATCACGCCACGCCATCTTTCTACGACACAACAAACCATTACCGCTATTATTTTTTCGGCCCTAAAATTTTTGGCACCATGTTGTAATTGTCGGACTTGTCTTATAAAAAGTCTCCAGACATATTTTTTGTGCTAAAAAACTTTTAGGGGAGGCGTTGTTAACCACCTAGTGAAAGAACATTGTGCATGCACATGTTAGGTGCATGCACATGTTAGGTGTCGGCAGTGGTGGCGCATCGACACTTGGCATGATTAGGTTAACATAAGTGTAGGGATTAGATTTAGTTAGTGTAACGGCTTTCGATTTTAAGGTCTACACTATATTAGACCTGAGCCTCTTCAGCATGTACTCGTGTTTTATCTCAAATTTGAGAGCCTCATTAGCTCACGCTTCCTTCATTCTTTTGTACATTTTTCTTTGTCTTGTTCTTGTTTTGTGATCATGAGCATGGCAGCCTTGTAGCATCCTAGAAGTCATGGATGCATGCCAAGAATCCAAACAACTTCACATGGTGGATCCGGGCTTTGTAAAAGTGAGTTGGAAAAAGATACCCCAAGTATGTCCAAGACGCTTTTCATGTGTCTTTTGAGATGAGAGGTAACTGAACTCTACTTTGTCATTGCAATTAGACTTCAGCTCATTTGAACCTGTTACCATGGTGGATCCAGATTTAGAAACGGTGTATTAGATTAGATACCCAAGTATGTCTGCATCTTCTTATCTTCTTCACCCGTCCCTTGAATTAAGAGGAAACTGAACTCCTGACTTTGTCATTGCCAGTAGCCTGCAATATGAATGAAAATGAAGTTCTGTTGAATTCCACCTCTTCAACGATGAAGACATGGAAATGACGATATGGTTTCTTGAACCTACTATCAGCATGTGGTGAATTCAGATTTGATGATGGTGCACTGAATCCAAGTATGTATTTACCTTCTTCGTGTATTTTTGAAGTAGGAGGAACTGGTTGCCAACTTTGTCATTTCAATCAAAACCATCGAATTTCCCTGGATCCCCGATATAAGTGAAATTGAAGTTTTGTTCAATGTCACCGCTCAATGATGTGTAAATTTTGCAGGTTCCTTGACCCGCCATCATCATGTGATGGAATGTAAAGTGTGCTTGGTTAAAATACCCAAGTATATCCCCACCGCGGAGGTAAGAGAAAATTGAACTCTTTAACTTCGGGTGTGGTGTTAACCCAATCAGAACCATGGGCAAAAAGTATGCCGGTGGGTAGCAAATAAACGCCAGCCCAACACCAGCACCAAAGACTCCAAAATACATTTTTTCCACCCTTCATACATTTTTTCCCACCCTTCACCTATATAGTACCACCTATTTTCTGCCTGGCCTCTTCGCCTAGCCTGCACTCCGCTTATACAATCATTACACTGCTTGTCGCCTCAAGGAATGAATGCAACCCACGCACCGAACCAAATAGACAAACTAACTTTTCAATTTGTGTTTTCCAAATCTCTCTTCCCAACTTTCTACTCCGCCAAGCAACCCGCGAATTTGTGCTTTTGATTTCCACATTAAATAAACAGATCAACCATGGTAAAGAAGGTGATTGATCCGCCCGGCCAAGCAAAAGAATTCCAACGGAGGCCATGTGCCTGGGGAGCAAAAAGCAACTAAACAAAATTTCTATGGGTTTAGGGTCCCCCCGTTAATTGATTTCTTTGCATTCTTCCGTGCCGTAAGAAATGTTCCTTAAGACCGACCTCGGCTGATTGCCACAACCGAAGAAGACTTCCATGCGTGATGCAAGGGGTTCCGCCAAACGAGGGCGCCATCCCTCTCAATTTCAACAAGATGTCATATCCGTTAAAAGAGTACAATGAAGTTTGGGATACCAATGGGGTCATTCCCCGCAAAACTTCTATTGATAAGGTAAGGCTTGTGAGCACTAAGAAGCTCTAATTGAACTTCGAGAAAAATATACCCGGACGGATTGAAGAACAGAGAAGTTAGAAAGACAGTATCATACCTATTTTCATTCAATAACTGCCAGAGAGCAAAGCAGGATCCAGAGAAGTTCAGGTTAATTGGGCAGCAGTTTAAAAGAAAGAGTAGAGCCTACAACAAAGAAGGTTAAAAGTGAACCCACCAAAAGAAGGTTCAAAGAAAGGTAGAGCAGACCAAAAATCTCAAGAAACCACAAGACTGAAAGCATAGCAATAAGGCAAGTTTCATGAGGCACTAGTATTAAATTAGAAGGGAGGCCATCCATTAGGATCGTTGCAATGTGCCCAACAGCTTACACAGCTTATGGGGAGAACATTCACGCCTGGAAGTCATGTGCAAAGCTTTTGCAGAAAACCCTAAACACGCAGCAGCAGATGATTTAGTCTCCAAGAAGAGCTAGTTGTCCCCCCCCGTGCTAAGGGAACTTTCTTCTCGGCCCACAAGAGAAATTACGATAATAAAAAGACAACATCTCACATCTTCAAGCCCTGACAGGTCACATGCTGGTGCCTCTGCTGAGCTACTGAGCTTAGAGAGAGAGAAAGTGGCAGAGTACATGCTCAAAGCCCTTGTTGAAATGGGGGGTGCCCCAGTAGATGACGAGATAGTTCAACGTGGCCACCGTGAAACGCCGAGGTTGCAAACAATGAAGTGCAAATTTGCAAAAAAGCCCGCCAGAAGATTTACGTAATGTCAACAGTTTAGGAACTTACAAAGAGAGCGGCCAGCTTTGTGAGCATCTATCCCCGCGGCCATTCAAAGTTGCCAATTGAGATGAGGAGAGATGCTCCACACGCGGCTCAGATTCCGTGATGATTACACCCCCGGCCCGAAGTAAAATGTGGCCACGTGATACCATGTCACCGCCCGAAGTTTGCTTATAGATAAGACACACCGCCGAATGCTCAAATGGGGCCTCCAGAAGCTTAGTGGAGGAATTGGGGAAGACAAAAAGCAGAACCCTTATATGTCCGGGCAAAGACACAAACACATAGTTGAGACAATTGACATAGATGAGGTGGTAGCTACAACTCCGTATATCAACAGAAAAGGAAGCATGATAGAACACCTCTTAGTAAAAGGACCTTCTAAGACAAGCAAGAACAAATTTTAAAAGGTACACGCTTTATTTTCTCGAATTGGGAACATTAGAGCGCTCTATAAACAAGGCAAGTAATGAAGATGCAAGCAGTCGCCAGCATAATGCATAAAGACTGAAAAGCACAAAGCATAAAGACACCAACACCTGTCCAAAGCACATTCCAAAGAGTTCGACGATGTTGACAATTACACTATAGTTCCAAATTCTGGCAAAGAACTCTACAAAGGCCTCCTCTAACACCGCTGATGCAGGAGCGCATAAAGGATGTTGAAGATGTGGAGAAGCAGTCCACAATGTCGCGGACCGAATCACTAGGTTCACAAGGTCAAGGACCAAAAATGTTATAGAACCCGAGTGAGGGTGAGTCGATGATTCTATTGATGAGGACGCGTCTATAGACGCCAAGACTAGGAAAAACCCCCAAGATAATGTAATTTTTCCATACTTGTTTCAGCCCAATTTTGATTGCACAAGACTTGCCAAAACGAAAGCAGCTAAAAGGTTTTTGTTTATCACCGTAATATATTTATTTTCCCCTATTGTGTCCTTTGTAAAATTTGTTTGAGTTTCAACCTAGGCATATTGCCCGGCAGTATGAGAAGGCGTATTACAAGTGATACTTAGTGAATCAAGATGAAGATAGTGAGAGAACCCGCATGATAATGAAGAAACCAAAGTGCCAAAACAACCTATTACATATAAAAAGGTGCAATCCAATATTTAAGTTCAAGCAGCTTATTTTTCTTGTCTTATTTCACTTGACACAATGTTCTCAAGTTTCTGGGCTTTGGTAATTGTAGCACCACTTTGATTTTGGCAGAGAACAAGGAAAGTAGTTTCGCGGGACATGGGATGATAGACCACCTAGTCCCCAGGTAAAGGCGCTGGATAGCCGTGAGACACCACTTTTTTGGCGGGTGGGAGATCACAAGTGTGTGCATCTCAAAGATGAACGCCAAAGATCGGGCCATCACCGACCAAAGAAAGCCACAAAGACATGACAAAGACTGCTCAAAGACATGGAAGAAGGGGTGAGGGATGGCAACCTCCCAAGAAGCTCATGGTTCCGATATAAATGGAGGCCGGTACATACACGCCAGAGGAGAACCAGTGGAAAAAGTAATCGCCTCGACTGACACGCACCATGTAGTGAAAGAGATCGCAAAACAAGTACCATTTGCACTGTGCTACCATGAGTTTGTGGAGGGCTTTACAAAATTTGAAGTTGTAATATGGAGTGCTCTCTTCAAGCGAACACAAGGGATATGGTAGCTGCCTTTGTTCCCGGATTTGAAGACTAAGTTTCTAAAGATTTATGGTACGAGCAAGTATACATAACCACCCAAGCAACTCAATGAAGTGCCTTTCATTTCAAGGAGTTGAAGGTTGTATTTGAGGACTTTCCTAGATACCATGGTCAAATTTTTCTTGGTAGATGACAAAATTTCACACAAAGGGTTTCTAAACCATGCACACACAACCCTTCCCCGTTATGCCTTCATAGGGGCGTGAAGAGGAAAATTTCCTACGTAGATTTCTCGGTTCCATCATTGGAATACTTGTCAAATCATACGGTTGAGGTTACCATTTCACGCTTAGACATCTCTCGATGCATGGTTGGAACCGTGAGATGCCCCTTGTGCTCGACATCGCTCTCGAACTATCTTGTCTCATTATATTATGTCCTCAATGCTCCACCCCTGTGTACAAAAGCAAAATATTGACATACCCCGACTCTATGTTATGAATTTCATGTACAATTTTCTGTAATATATATCAAGCATTGTCTCCAATACTACAAGCATTGTCTCCAATACTAAAATACTCCAATACAGTAGTCCAATACTACAAACATTGTCTCACAAGCATTGTCTCCAATACAATCATCAAAATTTGAGACAAGTAAACAAGTAACTACAGAACTGTTAAAATGATAAAACAACTAGGTCAAAGCATATTCAACCTTCATATGGTAGACTGTCAAGGATCATCTGGTGAGTAGCTTGTTCAAGGGAAAATGTTGGTGCCTGGAATCATTCATCTCAAACTTGATTGCCGATACGCGATGACGGGGACCGGAAGGTCGCCTTTGTCTTCAATTAGCTCCCCAACTACCATCTCCGGGCCGACAACATGTACAAACCAGCCAACACATGTTCATCGACATTGAAGGGTTGGACCCAGCTATCCTTTTGACAATTTTGTCAAGGATATGCCTCTTGGCTTAACACATTTCACCACATAGAAATCTGATTCTCCCCGATTTCCTCTGGGCTACAACAACAACAGTTATCACCTTCCTTTATGTTTCCACCTGCCATTCTCCATCACCTTCAAAATGCCTCATCGATTTCTTGGCTCCTCAAGACCTTCACCAAAAAGAGGACTTATCCGGTTTTTAGTGTAACATAAGGAATTGAGACGCCTGGGAGAGAGGGCCCAATCGCAAGCTGATTTGAACCGGTCAATATATGCGAAGTTCCCTTTGTGTTCAAGGTGTCTAGATAGGTTTTTCAGATATGCTGATTAAACAAAGGTATGGACAACCTAGGGTTGAAAGCACTTATTCTTTCTAGGTTTTGGTCATCACAGCTTAAGCAAGGTCGGGCCAGCCATGAATATAATCTAATCCCGCACCATTGTATGATCCGCTCAGCTTCTCTAGATACCTTGGCTATGGGTGAGAACTTGGTCTCTGGTCGCAAGCTTCCAATTTTCTCGGGTTTTTCCATAATCAATCCCCCATTCTCAATTCTATCTAATCTAAAATATATCTTGGTTCCACGTATTTGCCCTAGGATCCATTTTTTCCCGATTCTAGTTCTATTTAGTTATTTGTTATTTATAGGCATTTATATCTATGGGCTTGAGATGCAATGTATTCTCGACATGTGACATTTAAAAGACCCGAAAAGTTCTATTTCTGCGCTTGCAAAGTATCATTCGGGCTGCTTGGACGCTTTCTGCCCTCATGCTTGGTCTAGTGGTAACACACTAGTTTCTTAGAATGTGGTCTCGAAAAAGAGTTCGAGACCGCCTGTAACCGGTGACTTCAGTGATCGCTAGGGGTCAAATCCCAACAGACGAATGGCAAGGAGGGTTAAAGTGTGGGCCCAACCAAGCAATAAAGTGTGGTGTGTGGTCACATGTCTATTGATGTCGCCTAGTGGCGTGGACGTTAAAAACCTATCTATCTATCTATCTATCTATCTCAGCATGTTGTTGAGAGAAAGTTGTGCCTTTATTTTGTTGCATCACGAACCTGAATCTCTTTAATGTAATATTTACATTAGGGAATATGCAGAGCAAAACAGGTTTGACATAAAGTAAATGTTTCTTTCATTTTCATTTCCTAAGTGTTTGTTCACATTACCTGTTACTTGCTCAAGTCCTACCATCTACGTAGGTAATGAATGCAAATTGTTGAAGGTAATATGATTTGTCCAAGACCATGGTTAGTGAGTAAGTTTATATTTGTGGCTCATTTTGGGCTATTTGAGAAAGGGATTCGCTTGGGATGTTGATAGCATAATTGCATTTGAAGCCCGGGATTTGGGATATTTGAGGAAGTGATTCTAAGGGATGTTAACATGGCATAATCGGCATTTGAAGCCTTAGTTTAGTGCATCCGAGCAAGAGAAACAAGGTATTCTATGCATGATTAAGATGTGATTTTTATTTTACAATTAATGGAATAGATAGGAAAGAAATAAGCAATGTGTTCCACCTCCATTTCTTTCATACCGTGATGCTCTTGAAGGTATGGATTGTCTCTTTGTCTTTTGTGTGATGTGGTTGGTCCAGGTTTCTCCATCTCTATTTATCTTTTTTTTTTTTTAATTGAAGGCTGCGAGTATATTTAAATATATGTTTAGTGTACAAAAATTACTTTTGCTGGAAGTATAACCCATGTCTCTGTATGCTAAAAAAGGCGATAGATAATAAAAGGCTCTGCTCATATGAAAATACTTCAAATATGAAGTGCCAGCCTTCACCCTGGGTGCGGACTTGAGATTGAAGTTCTTTATTTCCGGCCCTCCCATTCTCCTCGACCATAACTCCAAAGCATGCGTAGTGCTACTAATGCATTACGCCTCGCGAAGCCATATTGAATCTCCCCTTATTGTCCTTGGCTCACAAAGTCGGCCCTTCTAGCATCGGTTTTGGTCGCAGCAAAGATTCACGTAAGCATGGTTCCTTGTGCCCTTCCATTTCTCAGTCCTAACACCCGGACCACCCCTCGGTTTGTTATCTGATCCATCTTTCTTCCACTTGAGCTTCCTAATAAGCATAAATATGATACTCAAAAAGACATGAAAACCATATTAGAGAATTCATCTTCATTTATCACTATGTCCTTGCATCTAATTCACAACCGCCATAAGTGTATGTTCATAACCGTTCGAGAGAAAAGGCACTTTTAGATTGTGACCGGTTACCTTTGTATAACTCTATACAACTCTAATGCTGTAAAAGACACTATTGTGCTTTGTTGAATCCTATTTGTGTGTCCCCCGAAGCGGCCTCTAGGACACTTTGGAGTATGGTTATAGTGTATCACCGCCGCTAATCAACTCATAGTTGAAATCAATTCATTTTCCAACTGCAGCCGCGATCATGCCTCGCATCGAGGTATTTATGTTATGCCATGAGAACTAGATTTATTCCTATTCTTTATATGTATGCCCGTGATTCATTTCTTACCTGCTTAGCATATTATCTAACCGGACTGGGTCATTGAATGCATGTTGATTTAGTTGAAGCTATTGGGAATTATTATGCATCCATGGTGAAGAGCCGAAAGCGCACGCACTATTCCAAGTATAAGATAAATAGAGGTAATGTTATTGCTTATAGAGGCAAACGCGATGCCAGGAGGACATGGTTAATGTTTCATGTCATCTCGAAGTGAGCCATTGAGTACTTCACTTTTGCTTCAAATTCTTGCA
>JAJEKV010000767.1:0-93805 GCA_021234155.1 Isoetes taiwanensis
ACCTCTCCCATTTGAGATGGAACAATAGTATTGTTGTACTAAAAAAGGAATAAAGAGGTTTTTTTTTTTTTAATATGTTTTTTGTCATTAGTGAGTCTATACAAATGGTTGTATGTATTTTATACTTATTACATTATTTGACATGATGGTTAATATCGTTACTCTGTTTAATGAACTCATTGAGGCGGTCTCCATCGATCCATTAGTTCTAAGTTACGAGGCAAAGGGAAACCTATAAATCAGTGAATTTCAAGCCGGGCGCACCAATATGAAGATATTGCGTCACGATCAATATGAAGAGGATGAAACTATTGTGAACGAACAGAAGCGAAGTCTTTTCTTGTGAGCCGATGCTTTCGATATGTTTTGCGCTCTTCAAAATTACGATATTGATTTAGATGATGTCGAGATGGTGGTGGAAGGATATGGTAGAAGATGTTGGATACCCCGCCGAGGTTGGTGCGTCTTGGCGATGACCCTATTGTTATCGGCGAAGCTTATGATTATTTTCTGCGTCTCGAACCTCTCGTTTGTCGGCGTGCACGCTAATTCTCAATCTCAAACCAAGTTCAAGTGGAGCAATGCAAGTGTCTACGCTCTATTGAGGGTGACATACTTATCAAGTCTTTCTATCTTACCACCATCTCCATCTTTTATCTTACCACTCTTAGATCTTGCGGGTTATTGCGAGAAGATCCTTCGAGAGAAGAACAATATGCCCTAAAGCCGGATCTCAAGTTAAGAAAATGATTCAGCGACCAGGCCTTGGTTATAAAGTCATACATGCATGTCCAAATGATTGTATGATCTTCTATCCCCTAGCAGAGCATGAGAAGTCCACTCATTGTCATTATGTAATGAGCAGAATACGAGGGAATGACCTAAAAAAAAGCGGTACCTAGAAGGTTATTGACACTTTCCAATAATCCCAAGGTATATGCATCACCACTTCTTACAAATAGTTGTAAATTCACTTATTTTCGGTACTTATATGTTGCCTATAATTTATTCTATAGGTTAAAGTTGATGTTAGTTGCAAGACATTGGCTAGCCTAATGGACTTCCGCGGCTACACATGCATCTAGTGATGATGTGATCGCGAGTCCGGCGGCAGTCGCGACTTGGAAGCATGTCGATGCGACATGGCGACTTTGGAAAGAACCGCGTAGCGTGCGTTTGGGCTGGCCACCCGATGGCGTAAACCCATATGGTACACAATCATTTTTGCATGGTCTACATGGCCGGTGATGATAGTGAACTACAACATACCCCATGGTTGTTGATGAAGAGTGGGCACATTATGATGACTTTATTGATACACGGGAAGAAAAAACCAAGTAATTTAGATGTGTACCTAAGAATAATTGTGGATGAGTTACTCCCTTTGTGGAACACGGTATTCAGGGTCTCGATGCCCATAAAAATGGCGTTTTAATCTTAGAGGTATACTATTGTGGACTATGCATGACTTTCTGGGTTTTTAGAGTGTTACGGGTTTAAGACATCGGGGCACTTCCCTTGCATGATATGTGGGGAAAAGTTGCAGCACCGTCCTCTAAGCATCGAAGAAAGTAGTATCTGAGGGTTTTAGGAAGTATTTGCAGCTCCGCACCCCTTGAAGCGGCGTGCACAATTCGGTGGCTTGTAGACTATCTGAGAACCACCAAGCGGAATTACCATACGAGAATGGGGTGGCGTTGGGATAAGAAGGAAGGGGGAAAATCCAAAGGAAATCCGTGGGGGGCACTGCGGTGAGGAGGTCGTGGCCGACCTGGGCGGTGAGGATGAGGAATTATCTGATGGTGGCGAGGAAGCGTGAGGAGGAGGAAGTCTTTCTTGCCAATATGAAAAGGAAGTCATTTTTTATAGACTACCATATTGGACCGACCTATTGATTCAACACCTTTTAGACCCGATGCATATCTTCAAGAGCGTGGGAAACTCTTTATGGAAGCATGTATTTGGTCAAAAAGACACAACAAATGCGGGATGGACCTTAAGGTAAGTAATACAAAGAAAGAGGCATGGATCCAGGGTGAAGGGCAACCACTTCCTCAGGCAAAATGGGTTATTGCTAGGGCTGACCATCGAGCTATTTATGATGATTTAAGGGCCCTTAGAACACCAGCTGGTTACATGCAATCATTGCGAACCGCATTCACAAGTAGTGGGGGGAATTTGGTTTAAAGTCCCATGGTGGCATAAGTTCTTGCATGTAAGCAATTGAAGTCCACATATATATGCACTACTATAAAATGTAACCCATAACTTATATTTGGTGTTTGGATCATGCAGTTCTTCATGCCCACGACCTTTAGGGGAGTTTTAGACAAAGGGACCATTGGAGGCAATAAGTGCCCTATCAAAGGTCATAAGGTTGTTACCCATGTTGATTTAGTGGTCCCAGTCTATTTTATTTGTGGCTAAGTTTTTTGTTTTGGACCTCATAGGTGGATGTGTAAAAAACTATCTTAGAAAAGCGAAATTGAAGAGATGAAAGTGAAAATGGAGAGGCATGTTGCTTGTTGGAGAAGGAGTTTCCCTCTGAGCTTTCTTGTGATCAAACCCATCTTTTGGTACATCTTATTGAGGAAGTGGAGCTCATGAGGCTGTACATGCCGGATGGATGTTTTTCTTGGAAAGGTTTATGAAGGTATTGAAGGATATGGTGCGTCAAAAAACGCGTCACGAAGGTAGTATGTGAGAGGGATGGCTTGCGAAAGAGTCACTTTTCTATATAATGAGAATATATTTCCGCCGTACATCGGATGCACCTAAACATGGAGTGATGAAGGGGCGAAGATTGTGGGGGTAGTGGCGGAAGGCAATGGTATCTGAGAAGTCATTTCCGCTGATATGATCATTAAGGTTAATCAATTTCTTCTTTACAATTCGGCACCAATGGCAAAATGGATTGCTTTCGTTATGAGAGCATAAAGGAAGAAATGGAAAGAAGAGGCATGAATGGAGGCGACATAATGAAGGCGAGCCCCGTACCACGATGGATATGAACCCTTTAGGACAAGATGGAAAGAGAATGGGTACTACTGGGCTTTGGCCGATGCATATCACAAGGGGAGTATATTACGACTACGGAATGGGCATACGCACAAGGTGTCATGAAAAAGGTAGTTGCAACAAATTATGTTGATGTGAAATCGAGTATTTTCTTTTGATGTTATTGTATCTATTGACATTAATGGTGCTTTTGGCCGGTATATATCTTACTCCCTCGATATGGTGGCATGGGACCCACTATCGTGTGAGTTCTCTTGACATACGGGGAAGACTTGTGGCTGCGGAGTCATGGCATCATTCACGATGGAGTTTCAATCAAGTGTTGCCGTCGTGTCGTCGGGAAGCCCACGTGATTGGGTGGGAGGTTAAAGACTATAATGGAGGTGGATGTTGGTGGCAATTTTAAGACCTTCATATTCGATGTCGATTGGTTTGACCTTCAATTAAGGGGGCGGGCCTACGGTAAAGTATGATAGAACAAGTGGCTTTTTTATTTGTCAACTCTAGCAAGATGTACCTGGTAGTGAGGCGGCTTGTCCTTCGGACAAGCGTGAGCAGGTACACACATACACATATCCACTTCAAAATTTAGACCATCAATATCAATCTCACGTCCGACTTCTTTGACCCAGATTTTTTTCTTTTCTGCGTCGACAAGACCCAACATGGTGGTTTATCATACAAACTACAGGGGCCCAATATTCAAGGTGTTGTGCTAGAGGAGTCAATAGCGTCGAAGAGCCCTACGGCGGATCAAGGCATTCAAACTCTCGGGAAAAGCGAGCATCAAGAGGTTGGACCACCGGCTCTCATGCGGCATCTTACACGAGCAATTCCACGAAATCTGAGATGTGCCGGGCATTTTAATACAAATGTTGGCAATGCTAACAATGGCGACTCTAGTTAGCACCTAGGAGGCGATCATTAAATTCTATATGTCAAATATTATGCACATCCTCGGTGCAATCCTTACGATAGGCTATGTCTATTGGTCTTAGGTGTGCAATAAAAACCCATTCAATTCAATTCTTTTTTTCCCCCTCCCCCTTTTGGTATACATTATATCGGAGGAATAAAAGCGCGAGTTTGGAACATGGGCTCAAAGAAGCCACATAGGCTCAAGCATTGCCTCTAGACTAGAACATGCAAAGAGTCTTCAATGGTATCTTAGTTACTTAGATTTTCTCTAACCTTAAACCCGGTGCCACCACCAAGTTAACACGATCATTGCTTAATTTGATGCTATCCACTAGCTTTACGTTGTGGATCTTTGCTCTACCTTTCAAGCGGATAATAATAATGGTATTTTGTAGGGTGAACAAGTCCAAATACATAGAGTGAAGCATGAGGAGCCTATAGGCGTTGAGCGTGTGGCGTTGCATTTCCCTTAGGGTCGAACATGCTACCTAGGTTCAAACAAGCCTCTTAGGCTCAAGCATTGTCTAGGCTCAAACATGCCCGATTATCAAACATGTACACAACAAAAATAAAAATAGTTAAACGGCGTCGCTATAACCAAATACGTCGCATGCGGCGTATTGGCGTCGCATCACGACATTACGGCAATGACGTTTAAAACTCATTTCTTAGTTGGGTGAACATGGGTGGTCTTACAGTCCGCGAGAACTTGGTCCCGAGGGGGCAAGTCGGCGTTACGAGTCCATTGGCGAGCCAAATCGCGACTCAGGAGGGAGGGAGGCCCGTCCGTCCCGGGGCCTTGGGGAGAGGAATTCCGGGGCAAGCGACTTAGGGGGGATTTTAGGGTCCGTGCTCGGCGTCAACACCCCCACTCCCCGTCAAGTCACGGCGCAAGGTCCCTTTGAATCGACAAGGAGAGGGCCTCAAAGCGTAAACCATGTGGGTTTGCCGGGTTCTAGAAGGGTTTGCGTTTTGGGGGCGAGACTTGATCTGTTGCACTTGGGACTGGAAGGCTGCGTAGAGAATCTGAACAAGAGGCGGCGGAGGCGGAGTTTGGGCCTGTCCTCCTCCCGATGTGGCAAGTAGAAGGGCTTTTTTGCGATGGCAAGACATTCATAAATTATAATTAATGCATTATGCGAAAATAAATTCTGATTTTTGCCGGCTGGAATCCTAATCCATTTCGGCCACAGCCCAATTTTTGAAATTTTAGGAGAAGGTCTAGGTCAAAGGGTTAGCATTAGAGCGGTGAGGGGCAGCTGGGTTGGAGGGAACAGCAGAGGTGGCACCCTTCCCCAAGTCAAGCGAGGCCGGGACCTTGCGGGGATCCCTCACAAGAGGGGAGAGTCCAGGACCCCAAGAGGCGGGATCAAAAAGTTCGAGGCAGACCCTTCTGGCGGCGCTCCCAGGGGGGCTCCTGCGCTAATGACCACCCTCCGGGCCCGGTTCCCCTATCCGGCCGTTGGATCCTCCGTTCGGGGGGCCCCTCTTGGGGAAGGCCCAAAAGATTCAGGTCGGTCAGGAGAACTTGTCAAGCAGGCGTCTGAGGTCGACCTTGTAGAAACCATGATGTCTTGTCGTTCGAGGGCAGGGAGGCTCGGAATGGCAAATCGACCACGCCAAATCGTCAGGAATGGCGAAATTACCCTAGGGAGCAAGTTACAAGGTCGGTTTTGCAAAAAAGAAACACTCGCCCTCCCGGCGGTATCAGCATCCACATCCTAGGCCAATTGACTACGAGTGTGATGGAAGTGAGCTACTTTGGCTTCTTGGAGGTCGGGTGGTCTTAAGCCCGCGGAACTTGGTCCCGAGAACAGCGTCGGCGTTCGAGTCCATTGGCGAGAGTCAAATCTTGATTCCAGGAGAGGGGTCGCCCGTCAGGTCCCAGGGGCCTTGGGGAGAGGAAGTCGGGGCAAAGCGGCTTCGGGGGATTTTTAGGGTCCGTGCTCTGGCGTCAACACCCCCACTCCCACGTCAAGTCACGGCGCAAGGTCCCGCCCGAATCGACAAGGAGGGCCTCAAAGCGTAAACCACTGTGGGTTGCGGGTTCTAGAAGGGTTTGCGTTTTGGGGGCGAGACTTGAGTCTGTGCACTTGGGACGGCGAGAGGCAGCTGCAACCCGAGAATACGAACAAGGGGAACTGGCGGGCGGAGTTTGGGCCTGTCCTCCTCCCGATGTGGCAAGTAGAAGTCGGGGGCGCTTTTGCGATGGCAAGACATTCATAAATTCGCAATTAATGCATTTATGCGAAAATAAATTCTGATTTTTTGCCAGCTGGAATCTAATCCATTTCCGGCCACACAGCCCAATTTTTGAAATTTTTAGGAGAAGGTCTAGGTCAAAGGGTTAGCATTAGAGCGGTCGGGGCAGCGGTTGCGGGAACAGCAGAGCTGGCACCCTTCCCCAAGTCAAGCGAGGCGGGACCTTGCGGGGATCCCTCACAAGAGGGGAGAGTCCAGGACCCCAAGAGGCGGGATCCAAAAAAGTTCGAGGCAGCCCTTCTGGCGGCTCCCGTGCTGCGCTAATGACCACCCTCCGGAGCCCGGTTCCCCTATCCGGCCGTTGGATCCCTCCGTTCGGGGGCCCCTCTTGGGGAAGGCCCAAAGATTCAGTCGGTCAGGGAGAACTTGTCAAACCCGGGGAAGGCGTCTGAGGTCGGCCTTGTAGAAACCCATGTGTCTTGTCGTTGGGACACGGGGGAGGCTCGGAATGGCAAATCGACCCTGCCAAATCGTCAGGAATGGCGAAATTACCCTAGGGAGCAAGTTACAAGGTCGGTTTTGCAAAAGAAAAAAACACTCCGCCCTCCCACGGCGGTATCGCATCCACATCCCTAGGCCAATTGACTACGAGTGTGATGGAAGTGAGCTACTTTGGCTTCTTGGAGGTCGGGGTGGTCTTCGGCCCGCGGAACTTGGTCCCGAGGGGCAGCGTCGGCGTTGAGTCCATTGGCGAGAGTCAAATCGCGATTCAGGAGAGGGAGGTGGCCCGTCAGGTCCCAGGGCCTTGGGGAGAGGAAGGGCAAACAGCGGCTTCGGGGGGATTTTAGGGTCCGTGCTCTGGCGTCAACACCCCCTCTCCACGTCAAGTCCGGCGCAAGGTCCTTTTGAATCGACAAGGAGAGGGCCTCCAAAAGCGTAAACCACGTGGGTTGCGAGGTTCTAGAAGGGTTTGCGTTTTGGGGGCGAGACTGAGTCTGTTTGCACTTGGGACTGGCGAGAAGGCTGCAGCCCGAGAATGCTGAGGAACAAGGGCTGGCGGGGCGGAGTTTGGGCCTGTCCTCCCCGATGTGGCAAGTAGAAGTCGAGGAAGCTTTTTGCGGTGGCAAGACATTCATAAATTCATAATTAATGCATTTATGCGAAAATAAATTCTGATTTTTGCCATTTGGAATCCTAATCCATTTCCGGCCTGACCCAATTTTGAAATTTTGAGGAGAAGGTCTAGGTCAAAGGGTTAGCATTAGAGCGGTCGGGGCAGCGGGTTGCGGGGCAGCCGAGCTGGCACCCTTCCCCAAGTCAAGCGAGGCGGGACCTTGCGGGGATCCCTCACAAGAGGGGAGAGTCCAGGACCCCAAGGCGGGATCAAAAAGTTTCGAGGCAGCCCTTCTGGGCGGCTCCCATTTGGCTGCGCTAATGACCACCCTCTCGGGCCGGTTCCCCTATCCGGCCAGTTGGATCCTCCGTTCGGGGGCCCCTCTTGGGGAAGGCCCAAAAGATTCAGATCGGTCAGGAGAACTTGTCAAACCATGGATGGCGTCTGAGGTCGGCCTTGTAGAAACCGCATGGTGTCTTGTCGTTCGAGACGCAGGAGGCTCAGGAATGGCAAATCGACCCTGCCAAATCGTCGGAATGGCGAAATTACCCTAGGGAGCAAGTTACAAGGTCGGTTTTGCAAAGAAAAAACACTCCGCCCTCCCACGACGGTATCCAGCATCCACATCCCTAGGCCAATTGACTACGAGTGTGATGGAAGTGAGCTACTTTTGGCTTCTTGGAGGTCGGGTGGTCTGCAACCCGCGGAACTTGGTCCCAGGGCAGCGTCGGCGTTCGAGTCCATTGGCGAGTCAAATCGCGATTAGGAGAGGGAGGTCGCCCGTCGGAGTCCCGGGGGCAGGGGGAGAGAATTCGAGGGCAAGCGACTTAGGGGGGATTTTAGGGTCCGTTAACGGCGTCAACACCCCCACTCCCGTCAGAATCCGCGGCGCAAGGTCCCGCCGCGAATCGACAAGGAGAGGGCCTCAAAAGCGTAAACCACGTTGGGTTTGCGGGTTCTAGAAGGGTTTGCGTTTTGGGGGCGAGACTTTGGTACATTGCACTGGGGACGGGCGGCTGCAGCGAGAATGCACGAACAAGAGGAACCGGCGGGGCGGAGTTTGGGCCTGTCCTCCTCCCGATGTGGCAAAGTAGAAGTCGAGCTTTTGCGGTGGCAAGACATTCATAAATTCGCAATTAATGCATTGTGCGAAAATAAATTCTGATTTTTTGCCGCTGGAATCCTAATCCATTTCGGCACCACTGACCCAATTTTGAAATTTTTAGGAGAAGGTCTAGGTCAAAGGGTTAGCATTAGAGCGGTCGGGGCAGCGGGTTGCGCGGACAACCCGGCGGCACCCTTCCCCAAGTCAAGCGAGGCGGGACCTTGCGGGGATCCCTCACAGAGAGGGGAGAGTCCAGGACCCCAAGAGGCGGGATCAAAAAGTTCCGAGGCACCCCTTCTGGCGGCTCCCAGGGGGCTGCGCTAATGACCACCCTCGGGGGCCGGTTCCCCTATCCGGCCGTTGGATCCTCCGTTCGGGGGCCCCTCTTGGGAAGGCCCAAAAGATTCAGATCGGTCAGGAGAACTTGTCAAACCATGAGGGCGTCTGAGGATTGACCTTGTAGAAACCGCGGTGTCTTGTCGTTCGGGCACGCAGGGAGGCTCGGAATGGCAAATCGACCTGCCAAATCGTCAGGAATGGCGAAATTACCCTAGGGAGCAAGTTACAAGGTCGGTTTTGCAAAAAAAAAAACACTCCGCCCTCCCACGGCCGGTATCCGCATCCACATCCTAGGCCAATTGACTACGAGTGTGATGGAAGTGAGCTACTTTGGCTTCTTGGAGGTCGGGTGGTCTTCAGCCCGCGGAACTTGGTCCCCGGGGCAGCGTCGGCGTTACGAGTCCATTGGCGAGGAGTCAAATCGCGATTGGGAGAGGGAGGCCCGTCCGTCCGTCCCAGGGGCCTTGGGGGAGAGAAGTGGAGACAGCGACTTAGGGGGATTTTAGGGTCCCGTGCTCTGGCGTCAACACCCCCACTCCCACGTCAAGTCCGGCGCCAAAGGTCCCGGCCGAATCGACAAGGAGAGGGCCTCCAAAGCGTAAACCACGTGGGTTGCGGGTTCTAGAAAGGGTTTGCGTTTTGGGGGCGAGACTTGAGTACATTGCACTGGGACTGGCCGAAAAGGCTGTCCGTGCGGTAGAGAATCTGAACAAGAGGCCCGGCGGGCGGAGTTTGGGCCTGTCCTCCTCCCGATGTGGCAAGTAGAAGTCGGGGCTTTTGCGGTGGCAAGACATTCATAAATTCGCAATTAATGCATTATGCGAAAATAAATTCTGATTTTTTGCCGGCTGGAATCTAATCCATTTCGGCACCACGACCCAATTTTTAAATTTTTAGGAGAAGGTCTAGGTCAAAGGGTTAGCATTAGAGCGGTCGGGGCGGCGGTTTGCGGGAACAGCAGGTGGCACCCTTCCCCAAGTCAAGCGAGGCGGGGACCTTGCGGGGATCCCTCACAAGAGGGGAGAGTCCGGGATATAAGGCGGGGATCAAAAAAGTTCCGAGGCAGCCCTTCTGGCGCTCCCTAGGCTGCGCTAATGACCACCCTCCGGGCCGGTTCCCCTATCCGGCCGTTGGATCCCCTCCGTTCGGGGGGCCCCTCTTGGGAAGGCCCAAAAGATTCAGATCGGTCAGGAGAACTTGTCAAAAGCAGGCGTCTGAGGTCGGCCTTGTAGAAACATGAGTGTCTTGTCGTTCGAGACGCAGGAGGCTCGGGAATGGCAAATCGACCCTGCCAAATCGTCAGGAATGGCGAAATTACCCTAGGGAGCAAGTTACAAGGTCGGTTTTGCAAAAGAAAAAAACACTCCGCCCTCCACGGCCGGTATCGCATCCACATCCTAGGCCAATTGACTCGAGTGTGATGGAAGTGAGCTACTTTGGCTTCTTGGAGGTGGGGTGGTCTTCAGACCCGGAACTTGGTCCCAGGGGGCAGCGTCGGCGTTCTGAGTCCATTGGCGAGGAGTCAAATCCCGATTAGGAGAGGGAGGTCGCCCGTCCGGTCCCAGGGGGCAGGAGAGGAAGCCGGGAAGCGGCTTAGGGGGGATTTTAGGGTCCGTGCTCGGCGTCAACACCCCCACTCCCACGTCAAATCCGCAGCAAGGTCCCTTTGAATCGACAAGGAGAGGGCCTCAAAGCGTAAACCCTGTGGGTTGCGGGTTCTAGAAGGGTTTGCGTTTTGGGGGCGAGACTGCAGTGTTGCACTGGGACTGGCGAGGCTGCGGTAGAGAATCTGGAACAGGGAGGCGGCGGGGCGGAGTTTGGGCTGTCCTCCTCCCGATGTGGCAAGTAGAAGTCGAGGCTTTTGCGGTGGCAAGACATTCATAAATTAGCAATTAATGCATTATGCGAAAATAAATTCTGATTTTTTGCCGCTGGAATCCTAATCCATTTCGGCCTACTGACCCAATTTTCTAAATTTTAGGAGAAGGTCTAGGTCAAAGGGTTAGCATTAGAGCGGTCGGGGCAGCCCGTTTCGGGAACAGCAGCAGTGGCACCCTTCCCAAGTCAAGCGAGGCGGGGACCTTGCGGGGATCCCTCACAAGAGGGGAGAGTCAGGACCCCAAAGGCGGGATCAAAAAAAGTTCGAGGCAGCCCTTCTGGCGGGCTCCCAGGGGGCTGCGCTAATGACCACCCTCCCGGGCCGGTTCCCCTATCCGGCCCGTTGGATCCTCCGTTCGGGGGGCCCCTCTTGGGAAGGCCCAAAAGATTCAATCGGTCAGGAGAACTTGTCAAACCCAGCAGGCGTCACGAGTCGACCTTGTAGAAACCCATTGTGTCTTGTCGTTCGGGACGCAGGGAGGCTCGGAATGGCAAATCGACCCTGCCAAATCGTCAGGAATGGCGAGAAATTACCCTAGGGAGCAAGTTACAAGGTGGGTTTTGCAAAGAAAAGAAACACTCACGCCCTCCACGCCGGTATCGCATCCACATCCTAGGCCAATTGACTACGAGTGTGATGGAAGTGAGCTACTTTGGCTTCTTGGAGGTCGGGTGGTCTTCTGGCCCGCGGAACTTGGTCCCCGGGAACAATGTCGGCGTTCGAGTCCATTGGCGAGAGTCAAATCGCGATTCCAGGAGAGGGAGGTGCCCGTCCGTCCCGGGGCCTTGGGGAGAGAAATTGGGGCAGCGACTTAGGGGATTTTTAGGGTCCGTGCTCTGGCGTCAACACCCCACTCCCACGTCAAGTCCGGCGCAAGGTCAGCCCGAATCGACAAGGAGAGGGCCTCCAAAAGCGTAAACCACAGTGGGTTGCGAGGGTTCTAGAAGGGTTTGCGTTTTGGGGGCGAGACTTGTGCGTTGCACTTGGGACTGGGCAGAAAGCTGCAGCCGAGAATCTGGAACAGGGGAGGCCCGGCGGGCGGAGTTTGGGCCTGTCCTCCTCCCGATGTGGCAAGTAGAAGTCGGAGCTTTTGCGATGGCAAGACATTCATAAATTGCAATTAATGCATTGTCGAAAATAAATTCTGATTTTTTACCCATTTGGAATCTAATCCATTTCGGCCTGACCCAATTTTTGAAATTTTTAGGAGAAGGTCTAGGTCAAAGGGTTAGCATTAGAGCGGTCGGGGCAGCCCGTTGCGCGGGAACAGCAGAGGCTGGCACCCTTCCCAAGTCAAGCGAGGCGGGGACCTTGCGGGGATCCCTCACAAGAGGGGAGAGTCCAGGACCCAAGAGGCGGGATCAAAAAGTTCGAGGCAGCCCTTCTGGCGGGAAGATAAATGGGCTGCAGCTAATGACCACCCTCCGGGGGCGGTTCCCCTATCCGGCCAGTTGGATCCTCGGATTCGGGGGGCCCCTCTTGGGAAGGCCCAAAAGATTCAGGTCGGTCAGGAGAACTTGTCAAACCATGGAGGCGTCACGAGTCGGCCTTGTAGAAACCGGTGTCTTGTCGTTCGAGACGCAGGGAGGCTCGGAATGGCAAATCGACCCTGCCAAATCGTCAGGAATGGCGAAATTACCCTAGGGAGCAAGTTACAAGGTCGGTTTTGCAAAAAAAAAACACTCCGCCCTCGGCCGGTATCCGCATCCACATCCTAGGCCAATTGACTACGAGTGTGATGGAAGTGAGCTACTTTGGGGCTTCTTGGAGGTCGGGTGGTCTTCGGCCCGCGGAACTTGGTCCCGAGGGCAGCGTCGGCGTTACGAGTCCATTGGCGAGAGTCAAATCGCGATTGGGAGAGGGGAGGTCGCCCGTCAGTCCCGGGGCCAGGGGGAGAGAATTCGGGGCAAAAGCGACTTAGGGGGGATTTTAGGGTCCGTGCTGCGGCGTCAACACCCCCACTCCCGTCAAGTCCGGCGCAAGGTCCCTTGAATCGACAAGGAGGGCCTCCAAAAGCGTAAACCACGTGGGTTGCGAGGTTCTAGAAGGGTTTGCGTTTTGGGGGCGAGACTTGGTCTGTTGCACTTGGGACTGGCCGAGAAGGCTGCTGGCCAGAGAATACGAACAAAGGAGGCGGCCGGGCGGAGTTTGGGCCTGTCCTCCTCCCGATGTGGCAAAGTAGAAGTCGGAGCTTTTGCGGTGGCAAGACATTCATAAATTAGCAATTAATGCATTTATGCGAAAATAAATTCTGATTTTTGCCGGCTGGAATCTAATCCATTTCGGCACACAGCCCAATTTTGAAAATTTTAGGAGAAGGTCTAGGTCAAAGGGTTAGCATTAGAGCGGTGGGGCAGCGGGTTGGGGCAACAGCAGGTGGCACCCTTCCCCAAGTCAAGCGAGGCGGGGACCTTGCGGGGGATCCCTCACAAGAGGGGAGAGTCCAGGACCCCAAGAGGCGGGATCAAAAAAGTTCAGGCAGCCCTTCTGGCGGCTCCCGCTGCGAATGCCAACCACCCTCGGGGCCGGTTCCCCTATCCGGCCAGTTGGATCCTGGATTCGGGGGCCCCTCTTGGGAAGGCCCAAAAGATTCCGGATCGGTCAGGAGAACTTGTCAAACCCCATGAGGCGTCGAGGTCGACCTTGTAGAAACATGGATGTCTTGTCGTTCGGACGCGGGAGGCTCGGAATGGCAAATCGACCTGCCAAATCGTCAGGAATGGCGAAATTACCCTAGGGGAGCAAGTTACAAGGTCGGTTTTGCAAAAAAAAACACTCCGCCCTCCCACGGCCGGTATCCGCATCCACATCCTAGGCCAATTGACTCACGAGTGTGATGGAAGTGAGCTACTTTGGCTTCTTGGAGGTGGGGTGGTCTTACGGCCCGCGGAACTTGGTCCCCGAGGGCAGCGTCGGCGTTACGAGTCCATTGGCGAGTCAAATCGTGATTCAGGAGAGGGAGGTCGCCCGTCAGTCCCCCAGGGCCTTGGGGAGAGAAATTCGGGGCAAGCGGCTTCGGGGGATTTTAGGGTCCGTGCTCTGGCGTCAACACCCCCTCCCACGTCAAGTCCGCGGCGCAAGGTCCCGCCAGAATCGACAAGGAGAGGGCCTCAAAAGCGTAAACCATGTGGGTTGCGAGGGTTCTAGAAGGGTTTGCGTTTTGGGGGCGAGACAGTCTGTTGCACTGGGACCTGGCGAGAAAGGCTGCAGCCAGAGAATCTGAACAAGAGGCCCGGCCGGGGCGGAGTTTGGGCCTGTCCTCCTCCCGATGTGGCAAGTAGATCGAGTCGGAGGCTTTTTGATGTGGCAAGACATTCATAAATTCGCAATTAATGCATTGTACGAAAATAAATTCTGATTTTTTGCCATTTGGAATCCTAATCCATTTCGGCCACCGACCCAATTTTTGAAATTTTGGAGAAGGTCTAGGTCAAAGGGTTAGCATTAGAGCGGTCGGGGCAGCGGGTTGCGGGGAACAGCAGAGCTGGCACCCTTCCCCAAGTCAAGCGAGGCCGGGACCTTGCGGGGATCCCTCACAAGAGGGAGAGTCCAGGACCCAGGCGGGATCAAAAAGTTCGAGGCAGCCCTTCTGGCGGCTCCCAGGGGGGCTGCGCTAATGACCACCCTCCGGGCCGGTTCCCCTATCGGCCAGTTGGATCCTCCGTTCGGGGGCCCCCCTCTTGGAAGGCCCAAAAGATTCAGTCGGTCAGGAGAACTTGTCAAACAGCGGGGCGTCACGAGTCGGCCTTGTAGAAACCATGATGTCTTGTCGTTGAGACACCAGGGAGGCTCAGGAATGGCAAATCGACCCCTGCCAAATCGTCAGGAATGGCGAAATTACCCTAGGGAGCAAGTTACAAGGTGGGTTTTGCAAAGAAAACACTCCGCCCTCCACGGCGGTATCAGCATCCACATCCTAGGCCAATTGACTACGAGTGTGATGGAAGTGAGCTACTTTGGCTTCTTGGAGGTGGGGTGGTCTTACGGCCCGCGGAACTTGGTCCCCGAGGGCAGCGTCGGCGTTAAGAGTCCATTGGCGAGTCAAATCGTGATTAGGAGAGGGAGGTCGCCCGTCAGTCCCGGGGCCTTGGGGAGAGAAGTGGGGCAAGCGGCTTCGAGGGGGATTTTAGGGTCCGTGCTCTGGCGTCAACACCCCACTCCCGCGTCAAGTCGCGGCGCAAGGTCCTTGCGAATCGACAAGGAGAGGGCCTCCAAAAGCGTAAACCACGTGGGTTGCCCCGGGTTCTAGAAGGGTTTTGCGTTTTGGGGGCGAGACTTGGTCTGTTGCACTTGGGACTGGCGAGAAAGGCTGCAGCCGAGAATGCGAACAAGGGGCTGGCGGGCGGAGTTTGGGCCTGTCCTCCTCCCGATGTGGCAAGTAGAAGTCGGAGGCTTTTGCGGTGGCAAGACATTCATAAATTCGCAATTAATGCATTATGCGAAAATAAATTCTGATTTTTTGCCATTTGGAATCCTAATCCATTTCGGCACACTGACCCAATTTTTGAAATTTTAGGAGAAGGTCTAGGTCAAAGGGTTAGCATTAGAGCGGTCGGGGCAGCCGGTTCGGGAACAACAGAGGCGGCACCCTTCCCCAAGTCAAGCGAGGCCCGGGGACCTTGCGGGGATCCCTCACAAGAGGGGAGAGTCCAGGACCCAAAGAGGCGGGATCAAAAAGTTCGAGGCAGCCCTTCTGGCGGGCTCCCGGGGGCTGCGCTAACCACCACCCTCCGGGCCGGTTCCCCTATCCGGCCGTTGGATCCTGGATTCGGGGGCCCCTCTTGGGGAAGGCCCAAAGATTCAGATCGGTCAGGAGAACTTGTCAAACCGCTAAAAGTCTGAGGTCGACCTTGTAGAAACCCTTGATGTCTTGTCGTTCGGGCACGCAGGGAGGCTCAGGAATGGCAAATCGACCCACCAAAATCGTCAGGAATGGCGAAATTACCCTAGGGAGCAAGTTACAAGGTCGGTTTTGCAAAAAAAAACACTCCGCCCTCCCGGCGGTATCGCATCCACATCCTAGGCCAATTGACTACGAGTGTGATGGAAGTGAGCTACTTTGGTGCTTCTTGGAGGTGGGTGGTCTTCGGCCCGGAACTTGGTCCCGGGGGCAGCGTCGGCGTTACGAGTCCATTGGCGAGAGTCAAATCGCGATTCAGGAGAGGGAGGTGGCCCGTCGTCCCCGGGGCCTTGGGGAGAGGAATTGGGAGACAGCGGCTTAGGGGGGATTTTAGGGTCCGTGCTCACGGCGTCAACACCCCCCTCCCACGTCAAGTCATGGCGCAAAGGTCCCCGAATCGACAAGGAGAGGGCCTCCAAAGCGTAAACCCAGTGGGTTGCGAGGGTTCTAGAAGGGTTTGCGTTTTGGGGGGCGAGACTTGGTGCATTTGCACTTGGGACTGGCGAGAGCTGCAGTAGAGAATCTGAACAAGGGGAGGCCCGGCGGGGCGGAGTTTGGGCCTGTCCTCCTCCCGATGTGGCAAGTAGAAGTCGGGCGGCACTGCTGAGTGGCAAGACATTCATAAATTCGCAATTAATGCATTGTCACGAAAATAAATTACGATTTTTGCCCGGTGGAATCCTAACCCATTTCGGCCTACGACCCAATTTTGAAATTTTAGGAGAAGGTCTAGGTCAAAGGGTTAGCATTAGAGCGGTGGGGTTTGTGGGTTGTACGGGGTTGACCTTGGCACCCGTTCCCCAAGTCAAGCGAGGCCGGGAATATAAGGGGATCCCTCACAAGAAGGGAGATAAAGGACCCCAAGGCGGGATCAAAAAGTTCTAGAATGACCCTTAAATGATCCTGAGGAAAAGCTAAAGACCACCCTCAGGGCAGGTTCCCCTATTAGATTTGGATCCTCTTGTGTTGATGCCCCTCTTGGGGAAGGCCCAAAGATTATGGATAGGAGAACTTGTCAAACCCTTGTTCACGGGATTGGCCTTGTAGAAAGCCATTTGTCATGGATGGCATAAGGAGGCTTGGAATGGCAAATCGACCAAGCAAATCGTAGGGAGAATGGGAAATTACCCGGGGAGCAAGTTACAAGGTGGGTTTTGCAAATGCGGTGCAAGGTCTCCGCCCTCGCGGCGGTATCCGCATCCACATCCTAGGCCAATTGACTTGAGAGTGTGATGGAAGGGCTACTTTTTTTTTCTTGGAGGGAGTTTTGGTCTTCACGCCCTGGAGAACTTGGTCCCCAGGGCAGCGTCGGCGTTACGAGTCCATTGGCGAGTCAAATCAAGCGATTCAGGAGAGGGAGGTGCCCGTCAGTCCCGAGGGGCCTTGGGGAGAGAGAAAGTCCGGGGGCAAGCGGCTTAGGGGGGATTTTAGGGTCCAGTGCTCTGGCGTCAACACCCCCACTCCACGTCAAATCCCTGGCGCAAAGGTCCCCCGAATCGACAGAGAGGGCCTCAAAAGCGTAAACCCTGTGGGTTGCGGGGTTCTAGAAGGGTTTGCGTTTTGGGGGGCGGGCAGTCACATTGCACAGGACTGGCAGAAGGCTGCGGTAGAGAATCTGAACAAGAGGCCCGGCGGGCGGAGTTTGGGCCTGTCCTCCTCCCGATGTGGCAAGTAGAAGTCGGGAGCTTTGCGGTGGCAAGACATTCATAAATTCGCAATTAATGCATTGTGCGAAAATAAATTCGATTTTTGCCATTTGGAATCTAACCCATTTCGGCACACAACCCAATTTTTGAAATTTTAGGAGAAGGTCTAGGTCAAAGGGTTAGCATTAGAGCGGTCGGGGGCAGCCCGTTGCGGAACAGCAGAGGCGGCACCCTTCCCCAAGTCAAGCGAGGCGGGACCTTGCGGGGATCCCTCACAAGAGGGGAGAGTCCAGGACCCCAAAGGCGGGATCAAAAAAGTTCGGCTGACCCCTTCTGGCGGCTCCCGAGGCTGCGCTAATAACCACCCTCCGGGCAGGTTCCCCTATCCGGCCAGTTGGATCCTCCATTCAGGGGCCCCTCTTGGGGAAGGCCAAAAGATTCAGTCGGTCGGGAGGAGAACTTGTCAAACCGGGGCGTCACGGGGTCGACCTTGTAGAAACCATGGTGTCTTGTCGTTAGAGACGCACGGGGAGGCTCGAGGAATGGCAAATCGACCACCAAATAAGCTGACATGGAGGAATGGCGAAATTACCCTAGGGAGCAAGTTACAAGGTGGGTTTTGCAAAGAAAAAACACTCCGCCCTCCACAGCCGGTATCCATCCACATCTAGGCCAATTGACTCTGAGTGTGATGGAAGTGAGCTACTTTGGCTTCTTGGAGGTCGGGTGGTCTTCGGCCCGCGGAACTTGGTTCCCGAGAACAGCGTCGGCGTTCTGAGTCCATTGGCGAGTCAAATGCGATTCGGGGAGGGGGTAGTCGCCCGTCAGTCCCCAGGGCCTTGGGAGAGGAAATTCCGAGGAAAAGCGGCTTAGGGGGATTTTAGGGTCCGTGCTCTGGCGTCAACACCCCACTCCCGTCAAGTCGCGGCATAAAGGTCCCCGAATCGACAAGGAGGGGCCTCCAAAGCGTAAACCCGGTGGGTTGCGGGTTCTAGAAGGGTTTTGCGTTTTGGGGGCGAGACTTGTACATTGCCTTGGGACTGGCGAGAAGGCTGCGGTAGAGAATACTGGAACAAGGGAGGCCCGGCGGAGGCCGGAGTTTGGGCCATCCTCCTCCCTCCCGATGTGGCAAGTAGAAGTGACTTTTTTTGCGATGTAAAGACATTCATAAATTCGCCAATTAATGCATTATGCGAAAATAAATTCTGATTTTTGCCAATTTGGATTCTAACCCATCTCGGCCTACTGACCCAATTTTGAAATTTACCGAGGAGAAGGTCTAGGTCAAAGGGTTAGCTAAGGTCAAAGGAATGGAGTTTGTGGGATCGTTGTACTTAGGGTTGACCTTGGCTCATTTGGGCGTTATACTTGGTCTAAGATTGCATTGGGCGTAAACCACAGTGACTTGCCAGATTCTAGAAGGGTTTTTGTTTTGGTTTCTGCTCCCTAAAGCTATTTGACATGGATGGCATAACTAACTTGTAATGGCTGGTTTTGTTTCTGAAACAATTGTACCTTGATGAAAGATTGCTTCATAGTTTCCAAGTGAAAAATTTTTTAATGTCCTTGCCAGCCTTGTTGCCCCACTGGTCAAAGACTTCGCCTTTTTCGATGCACACTCTTTTAGTTATGCATTTTATTGCATTTATGGTTTATAAATTCATAGTTAATGCATGGCATGGAATTAAATTATGGTTTTGGTCGGTGGCTTCCATGGTCATCACCCGGCCTCTGAGGAAAATTTCCAAAATTACCCCGGATAAAGGTCAGGACAAGCGTTGGGGTTAGAGCGGTCAGGCGGCCCGTTGTTGGGCAAGCATGGTAGCACCCTTCCCCAAGTCAAACAAAGGCGACTTTGAATGGCCACCTCGGTGGGGAGAGTCCAGTCCCGAGGCCGGACCCCAAAAAATGTTCTCGAGGCGACTGTCTCACTTGCAGCCCACAGGGGGGCGTATGCTAATGAACACCCTCCGGCTTCAGTTCCCCTATATATCCGACCAGTTGAATCCTCCGTTCAAGGATCCACCTCGGGGTTTGTTCAAATAAGCCTAGGGACAAACTTTAATGAGCTTCACATTAAAAAAAAGATGCAAAAAAAATAACGTCGCTATAACAAAATACGTCGCGGGGACGTCGCGTGCGGCGATTTGAATCGCGTCGCATCGCGGCGTGGCGATCTATCTCTGACGGCTACGTAATATTTTGAACCAGCGGGCGCGGCTTTTCCGGAACTTCTTTTTGCCCTACTTCTTCGAGGTTCTTGGGCGATCCGCGGCGCTAGTACCCTGATCTACCTGCAAGCAACTATTCTAAGGTTAGTATATCATGTTTTTTAGATTGAATAGGTTTTTTGGATTGAATGGTGCATGCCCAACCTTCCTCTTTTTTTGGTTTCCTTTCCTTCCTCTTCTTCTTTGTTCTTGATTTTTTTTCTTCCCATTCTTCCATGCCTCGTTCATTCTTCCTCCTTCTTTCTTTCTCATGCTTCATTTCTTCCTCATTCTTCCTCATGCTTCATTTCTTCCTCCTTCTTCCATGCTTCATTCTTTCCTCATTCTTTCTTCCCATATTTCTTCTTTCCTCATTTCTTTCTCATTCTTTCTTCCTCATTCTTTCTCATTTCTTTCTTCCTCATGCTTTCTCATTCTTTATTCCTCACTCTTTCTCATTCTTCCTCATTCTTTCTCATTTCTTGCTTTCTCATTTCTTTCTCATGCTTTCTCATTTCTTTCTCATGCTTTCTCATTTGTTTCTCATTTCCATTCTTTTCATGCTTTTCTCATTCCTCATTCTTTCCCTCCCTTCCCTCATTTCTTTCTTCTCTTCCCTTCCTTATTCTTCATTTTTTTCATTTCTTATTCTTCATTCTTTTTAATTTCATTTCTTCATTCTTCATTTGTTTCTTATTCTTCACATTTCTTCCTCACTTTCCATTCGATCCTTTTCTTTCCCTTCCCTTATTTCTTCCTTCCATTCTATTCCCTTCCTTCTCTTATTTCCTCTTATTTTTCTTCATTCTTTCTTGTTTCTTCTCTTATTTCTTCTCTATTCTATCCTTATTTCTTCTTGATTTTTTTTTCTTCTTTGTTCTTATTCTTCTAATGCTTTGTTTACATTTTGTGACTTTCTATTCACGATTTGGACCCGACGGGGATCTTGTACCACAGCGTCCTTATTTTGGTAAGTAGTTGATCGCACTTGCATTTTATTTTTATAGTTTTAAGTAGGTTAAAAAATTGATGGAGTGGCTTGTTCAAGAACGACGAATTGGCTCCACCTAGAGTGGGGAGGACCATGTACCCGGGTTGAAGTCCACTTTCACTACAATCATAAATGTTTCCCTAGGTTAATGGTGGCTTGTTCAAGGGACGCAGTCGGCTCCACCTAGAGTGGAAGGACCACGTACCGAGGTTCAAGTCCACTTCAGTTCCACTTGTTATTTTTTAGGTTTAAAATAAAATTGTAGTGGCTTGTTCAGGAACGCGGTCGGCTCCACCTTAGTGGAGAGGACTAGGTGTCGGGTCCAAGTCCACTTTTTCTTCTCATTCTTAGGTAGATGTGGCTACGGCAAGGACATGGTCGGCTCCCTTGCCAGTGGGGAGGACCGGTGTTGAACCTTAGTTCACGTTTATTGTCGATTTTAGCTAGAGGTAGCTAGGGCTAGGTTAAGTTAACGATGGCTGGATGATTCCCTTCACACCCGTGCTAGTTAAAAAAAAAATAGGTTAAGGCTAACTTAATGTAGTACTAATTCACACTAAAAGCGTTGGTAAAAAAAATAACTTAACTAATTAACTAAATTATTTGAACATGTCTAGTTAAGTTAGTCAAAGGCATAAAAAATTATATGTACAATTAACTAAACTTAAAGTGACCTCTATAGTGCTAATTTCTAATTTAGTTAATTTTTAGTTAATTTTGCTAACTAATCAGAACAAGGTGCGAAGATAAGTTTAGGTAGTGTTTTTGGTTAAAAAGTTAACTAAATTTTGGGACTATCGCTAACTAATTAACTAGTAATCTGAATGTAAATTGTTAGTGGGTCGAATACCCTAATCTAACCTATTTAGTTCTTCTTGTTTCTTCTTCTTTTTTCTTGCTTTTTGGGTGAGGGGTCGGATAAGGTATTAGTAAGCCATAGGCGTGTTATAAGTAATGATTATATGGAATGCATACATGTTTGATATTGTCATTATTATGTTGCATTTACTTTGTGCATGCTTGGCTTTTGTATTCATTATTTTGTTTTGTTTGTAGGCATAAAAATGGCCTCGATGGGGGAGGAGATGCTTAGTGAAATTAGCGCATCCTCATCAATCACATATCGCCTGAGGCAGGCCCGAACGACATATGCAAGCCCGATGATCAATTAACCGTTTTGTAGCATCGGTTGAGAAAGAATGTCGATCGAATTATGTGGGAGGTGGCGAGCATGAGTCCGAGTTGGAAGATATGATGAGAAAGAACTTAAAGTCTTGGGTTTGCAATCACGAGCCGAATTGAGGATGCTACTTAAGTATAAAGTGCCACTTATGAGCCCCTATCTTTGAGGGCATACGTGGGACGATGGGCTAATTCGTGGCGAAGTGCAAAGGTCAGGCTTAAAGATCACAAGATGGCCGATGCTTGGAGTCTCAATGATGAACATGTGAAGGAGTTAGATAGTCTTATCCATGGTGGGAGCTCTATTGGTGCGGGGCTAGATTATCATTACATGCTCATGATAAATGTCTTTGCATTTATTGACGACATTCACGTGGATCTTTGTTGGAGTTATAAAAAGTGCATTGGTAGTAAACAAGACTGCCGGATATACCAAATCGGATCTTGGGAACCACTGTACTTTAATCAAGATGATTATTATCTTGGCATTATGTGGAGAGGCCAAGATAGAGCCTGCATCATGGTTGTTGGTGACAAGTATATCCGTTTCAAGAGCCCAAGTCCGGCATTGGCCACACCCCTTGGACTTGCCCTGAGGTCTTTTGTGGAGATGAGCCACGAGGGACCAATGGTAGTCCCGCCATTCATGAATGGAGGAACCTTTCTTGAATTACTTGACCATCTTAGAGCCAATTCTCTTCTTATAGGAGATGGTCAAATGCAATACATAGTGCTCAAGAAGGGCTGATATGAAGATAAGTGCGGAGTGGAAAGCCAAAATGAGACTTCGTGTATAAGTACGTCCCGAAATAGCTCTCGCTCTTGAAGGAGTCTATGCCATCCACGCTCGGGTTGGACACACACAAAGCTCAATTGCAAAGGGTCAAACTCCATTTTGATGACTCCCTTACAAATGTGTGGGTGGCTATTGGTGATTGGGACACGACCCCTCCGTTTTTTTGCAAGGCGAATGCCCAAATTGAAGAGCCGTTATACACTACAAGATGGAGCGGTGCGATATCCTTGGTGGGAGAAGAGAGTTTTTACATCATCATCAGATGACCAAGCATCATGGGGGCATGAGATATCGACATATATTCCACAGGCTACATTTACGAGATGCTCCTTGATTTTGTCGGGCAATGCGGCTTATGGGGTTGTGTGTTGAGATAAACCCAACGGTAGATACTCTAGCACATTGGACATCATCCAACATATGAAGGTCAAATGATGATGGATAGAGAGCTGGTGCACATGGATCGCCCATCTATTGCTCAGCGTCGTCGATGTGTTCAAAAGCAATGGGGGCTTTCTTCCGATATAGTTGTGAGAGAGAGGCGACATATGAAGTGTGGTGATCCACTTGAGATGGCTAAGCTCTTTGTTAAATGCTTGCAAGAAGTGATTAATATAATTTTGTCTTCCTATTTGAGGCTTGTTGCAACCAATAAATGTTTTTTTAGTCAAAATTACTAATGAAAAAAGTAATTTATTAATCAAAAAATTATTATTAATGGTAAATAAATTATTAATCATAACTTGTAGATAAAGTGTCACTCTGGGACGTCAAACCCTAGGTTTTGTGTGCTACATCATCAAACCCTAGATTGTAAATGCCATGTGGCACAATCTAGGGTTTGATGATAATTTCTAAGCTAGGGTTTGATGACATGGCACTTACTATGATGTGGCAATAGGAAGTCGTGACATTGACACAACCTAGGGTTTGATGATGTGCCACCGCATAGCGTGGGGTTTCATGATGTGGCACTAAAAATGCCGATGGGATAATTTAGGGTTGATTGTATGACATGATACATGGCACGATAATATGGCAACCTAGAGTTGATATGCACCCCATACCTATATCTGAGATACTTTTCTAATATAAATAAGAAGATAAGAATATAAATTTAGGTATTTATTCAAAGACACTTGTTCAAAGCTTTTTCTCGCTAATTCTCGTTATGTTCAAATTATATATATATAGTCATGGCGGAGGCTCAATTCTTAGCGGTTTTCCTCATTGTGGCCCTCTTACGCTGATGCAATATTCATGGCATTATCGTCTCCCCTCGCCCGGTCAAGGCGGTCAAAGGCTGCGATAAGTCTGCGGGGCTCATTAGTGGCACATTCGAACCATAAAAATACTATTTTTTCATCTCTATGGTTTGTAAGTATCATTCTATTATTGCAACCAATATCATTCATGGTTATCAAATGTTTCTCTCACAATTTCTTTTGATCTAGGTGTGCTTTTTTTCGGTGATGAATAGAGGTGTCATAATCGTCTGGAGAATGAGCAAGATGAAGGTAAGTATTTATATAGTTTTTTATTATCGCTTTACCCTCTAATTAGGTATGTGAGTTTATGCATGGAGTTTTAATTTGTTTGTGTAGAGGAAAGGGACGAGTTTAGAGAAAATAGGAGGAGGACTCCACGAGGTAGGGGCAATCGTGCTGATGTTCCTCCAAGGCGCCAACCTCCACCTATCACTACACCGGCGGGTTTGGGTATTAAGATAGTTTTTATAAAAATAATAAATAAATGAATTGTTTTTGCATGATATTTGTGCTTCAGCGACTCCTCGCGCTCCGCCTTCCTCGCCAAACATGTCTCCCTTGAGAGAGAGACCAAATTGCAGCATATTTTGCCTCTTTGACACCAACGCCCGGTTAAGTGACCTCCGCTCCTATTCCCCAGCGACATAGTGTTGATTATCGGCCTCCACGTTCTCGCGAGAATATTGAGAATGCTAGGCGTAGTATGGACTCCGTTCTAGGCAAGAGGCGCAGCATTTTTCTAATGCAAGGAACTTGGAGGAAGATTTCAACAGGTAAATATATATCCACTACGTACCAAACATTTCTTTGGTTGCAGCATGTTAAAGATGCTCATTCTCTCATTACTTCCCAGGTCAAGAAGTAGTGGAGCAACAGACTCACAACGTTCAAGATCGCGGCGATCATCCACGGGGTTGGGATCCAGAAGAACATGGTCGCTTCGCGACTTGGAGAGGAAGGATCCCGACGGCGTCCACGTGTCCTTGAAGAAAGCGTCCATTTTGGCTTTGTTTTGAACCGTAAGTCTGCGGGTGAATTGGCCCCGAATATACCCGACTATCATATTAATAATAATTTTTTGATGTAAGTTATGTGAACATATTATTTAAGATATCAACCTTAAATATTAGTACTTTGTCATCTAAATTTGTTGTTTTGTTCATTCTCTTCACTTAGAATACATTGTAAAGTGCTCAAAAGGTTCTTAATCGGGACGGGATATGTATATTGGCGGTAGACATAAACACGCTTTTATATACCCACCATTTTATGCTTGAGGGGCGCTCTTCCTAAGAAGGATGATGAGGGAAGTGTCTTTTATACTACAGGGAGGGACGCGGTCACAAATAATATCTCTCGTTTATGGCCTCCCCGCGGTATAGGGGAGTGGCACAGTGCTTATGACCAACGCGAAATAGAGAGCGTCAAAAATAAAATGAAACGAGTTTCCAGGAGATAGAAAAAGCAAAGGCGTTTAAGCTGGAAGAAGCTCACCGATGATGGGCGAGCTTATCTGAAAAAAGGAGGTACATGACCTAGTCATAGTCTTGTTTTATTATTTTGATATTGCGTTGATCTATCGATGTATGTCAAAGGCACAATGTGGTCAAGGAACTGAAGCAGACTTGCGAAAAAGAAGGAGGCGATTGGTCAAAAGTCCCTAAACCACTTAATCTCCACAAGGAAGATATCAAGGTATTTCTTATTTTTTTTTGTCATTCGTTCACTTTAACTTGTGATAATGTTGTGTGCCTTGCAATCAGATTGCATTCGAACGTGCAAAGGATCCAGAAAAAACATAGAGCTCGGGCCGACAAAGCAACTAAAAAGCACGCCAAAAGCCGTCTCATTTGGGCTCCGGCGGTCGGAAAGGGTTTCATTATAGATTCGTAAGAGCTATATTAGTTCACATTAATTTTAATAAGAACTTTAAATGTCACTAGCTAATACTCGTTATATTGTCATAGGAATATCTATACGGGTTTGCCCCTAGCAAGCAGCAGGTACAAGTAGCCACGGAACGTGGAGCTGTTTATCTGTATCAACAGTTATATGACGAGGGAACTCTCCCATTGGCGGGAATGCGGGTGCGTTGTAGAAAAAATTATTATAATTCTATGAACTACATTAACGCCATATTCTTTTGGTTTTATAGGAAGCAATGGCGGATATGAATGAAGCTATAGAGCATGACATGGGGCTCGGGGGCGTGAGGATCCGCAAGAACGTCATTTGGAGAGCCATCCAATCGCGAATAGCGGTGGCGGTTCGAGGTTGCGTTCTCTAACTTCGCGATACTCGGATGACTACTCTAATCGAACCGAGAGAGTAGCTCTAGGCTAAAAGGGTGGATACTCCTCTTAACGAAGTCTTTTGTGATTATTTAAAAATATAAATACAATTCACTTTTGTGATTATTTAAAAATATAAATATAAAAATAATTTTGTGACTATTTAAAATATGAATATAAAAACACTTTTGTGATTATTTAAAATATTTTATATTTATATTTTTATATAAGTATTTTTTATTTTTTTTTTTATTTTTTTCCTACATCGTCGCATCGCGACGTATCCACGCGGACTTTTTTTTTGCCACGTGGCTTTTCTATCTGTGGTTTTGAATTTTCCGTGTATATTCCACGTCACGTCGATGCGACGTGACACGCGGCTTTTTACGCGTGTATATTACGCGTGTATATTCCACGTGTATATGCCACGTGTATATACCACGCGGTCGTTCCACGTCACGTCGCGCATGCGGCGATATACCGCGTGGCTTTTACGGCTGCAGCGTGGATTTTGGTGATGTTCCACGTGTATATTCCACGCCGTATATTCCGTGTATATTTTCCGTGTCACGTGCCATCGGCGTCGACGGCCGCGCGACGCACGCCCTCGCGGTCTGCTTAGCGACGTCTGCCCCGGCGCTGACGCGCCGTCGCGTCACGACATTTGACGTCGCATGCGGCGAACCGCAACGACGCCTGCGGCGACGTCGGGCGGACGCCGTCGGACGTCAGCAGAGGCCGCAGCAGACGCCGCTTATTGGCGTCGCTAAATGCCCCTTTTCTTGTTGTGTCCTTCCAAGTAAATATACCAACAAAAATTCCAAGAACAAAGTTATGTGATTAAACGGAGCAAATCATCTAAACGAGGCGAAAGGAATATTCCTCAAAGATTCCCTTTTTTTACAAAAAGGGGTAAAATGAGGTTAAAAAAAAAAAATGCATGAAATTCTATTTTGACCCCCAAAAGTGACTAATTTTTTTTTGTGCAACGAAGAATTGACTTTTTAAAGTGTCATTTTTCTTAGCAAATAGAATGTTGTTGAAGTATATTTTACGAGAGAAACCCTAATTTAGGAGGATAAAATATTATTTAAAAAAATTGAAGTTAGTCCAGAATCAAATCGTAGTATTCTCAAAATTTGAAGATAGAATCTTCATATTCACATGCAAAATTCTGAGTCTTTTCTAAGACTCCGTTATGTGCAAAAGTATGAGGAGTGATGAAGGAAGGATCCAGGGCGTCATCATGTTCATTTATGCCATCCTCATCACCTTCACTTCTTTTCTTTGTCACTAGAGGAAGTGCTTGAGTTATCTTCCTCATCACTATCAGCGAGATGGTGTAGCATTGCCACCACCTTCTTCATCCTCTTCTTCGTAATTACAAGCTTTTTTAAGCAAATTGATAGTCCTCCTGGCGTAGACGATTGTCGATTTCAATTTAAAATCATAGCACAATATAGTCACGCCATTAAGGATCAGCTCATCCCTACAACCCACCTTCTTGGACTTTCTCCCTTTTCCTTGGCTTCTCATTTCTAACTCATATCTATCTTCAAAAGCATTTTTACGGCGTGTTGCAAGCCAATGAATCTTGAGTTTAGTGACTAAGCCTTCCTCCTTGACCGTGTCAAGCACTTTTGCTATCCGGAAGGTGGACCTTTGTCATCCTCCTCGGTTGGAAGAGCAATTAGCATACCCTTGGTAATTTACGCGGATATTACCTTTGAGGCTCATTCCCGCGTCTTGGTCCGAGCAGTACATGACTCGGTCCTCCAAAATCTTCTCTTCAGAGGTGCAAATGTAGCACCGCTTGGACCCGCTTGGTCTTTGGGGTTGATGGAAGGTGTTAGGCCATTGAAATGGTTCTTGCAAACTGTCTTAGAGCTATATTTTGTACAACAATTTTTCTCGCTCGAGAAAGAAATTACTCCACCACATCCGATCTTCTTCTAAGAAGTACTTAAAGCTGAGGAAATTCCATTTTCAATGGCTTTTAAGGATGACTCGGGTACTTTTCTTCCGCTTGGACTCCTTAGGATTTTGAGAGGAAGTTGCTCAAAGACGTTCTATGATGGAAGTGTCCTGGAATATATTTAAGGAAGCGTAATCCCTCCGGTGGACTCAGGTCCTTAGTTGTGGTATACTTCTTCCCTGTAGAAGCTTTGGCCATCCTTCAAGTAGAACTTGATATGATGTTGAAAGGTAAGATCATTCAACTTGTTCACAGCTTGTTCTCTGTTTGAACGTTGAGAGAAAAAATAAACTCTCTCAAATCAAAGATCTCTCTTTAAGAAGATCGACCACCGGAGTAGGAGTGTAAGAATCTTCAATAATTCGAACTAAAGAAGGAAGAAAGCCTTCTTCCTTCTAAGGCTATTAAAATCTTGAACATTTGGTCAATCTGATCATGAGTGTGTCCTACAAGTAAGAAACCGAAGCTTCACTTTTCTAAAGATCCCTAGCTCCACTAACATGGCACAAGCATAAAGAGTGTTTGATTCTTGTTCTCCCTTGTAGTATTGTCAAGTTGCAAGGATAAAAGCATCGGGCGGTAATTGCTCTTGCTCGCCACAGGACCTTGTTAAGAATTGTAATTGTGAGGTTCTGGGTCACCATGCAAGTTTGGATCGCCAAAAATACTTTTGCACTTTAGACTTCCTTTAAAGACCATAGCTCCTACAAGGTGGACCTTAACAAAACATTCCCTCCGCACATCTTTAGGAATGTTCAAGAAATGTGGTAGAGTAGTTTTTGGTCCATTCCATCAATCACAAATGAGACATATATTGTAAATTGGACGTTCAAGAGCTTTTTTTCTATGTTTGGCAAGCTTTCTTCTCTCTGCCGCTTGTTGTTCACGATGTCCGGCAAGGTTTTGTTGCACAATATCCGTAGAAGAAATAAGGTCAAAATTTTTTTTTTTAAAACAAGTGAGAGATTGAAGAACATGAGCTTACTTCTTTCGACCTCTGCCTTTGCGGTTTCTCTTTGACTTTTTAATTACGCACACCTTGAGCAAAGCGGACATTCGCGGTCTCCTCGAATTTTCACTAAACCGAATTCACTTTTCCCCATGCGGTGAAGTGTGAGTAAGAGATGTCTTTGAAGCCGAGTGCAAGTCTCTTTGTACTCATTAAAACATCTTTTTGGTGATGTTATCGGTTAAATGATACATGTTGCTATTAGGCAAACTTCTCACATGTTTCTCTAAAATATTTCTCCATCCATGACACAAAGGCAAGGGCATGCATGGTTACAACTCTTCTTGGTCCACAATGATCATCAATTCTTTGGATTTTTGTCCGATCTTTTGTGTATTCTAGACATTCTCGGTGGACCCTAAGCGGTGGACAACCATAAAGCATTTTCGGCAAACTTCTTGGACGGTTAATGTAGTGCAAGAAGGTGTTGCTTGGGTCCGGCCTTACATGATAGGCCAAGTAGGCATTCGGGTCAGCCAATGTCATTGAACTGTAGTTGTCTCTAATTGCTCGTAATTTAGACATGTTCAATTTGTTGATACAACCCAATGAGCAACATTTACTTCTTAAAAGTCTTCTCATTTTATGCTCGTCCATAAGGTTTCTTCTTCTTACTACGAGGAGCATGCTCTCAAACTATAATCCACCTTGAATTTCTTGGTGGGTGGCTAGAGAACGTGTAATCTCATTGCACCGTTGGTGTCTTCATCTTCAAGAGAGTTCTACAGGGGGTGACCTCCTCTGCTCTTAGTGGTGTGCTTGTAGAGGAGAACAAACCACGGAAGTGCAGAACCGGATAAGGCGGAGGTGCGGTGTTGAATGAAGGAGATGGGCGGCATATGATGTGCAATGAAAGTTGTTGAAGCGTCTTCCGCGTGGAGTTCGATCAAACATATCTCTTAGAGCAGATCGAAATTACGCAAACCCATGTGTCACTGCGTTTGTGTGAAGAGGAGTAGATCTTTGCAGGTCGTCTTCATTTGTAGTGAAATCGTGATGGGAGAAACGATGGAGAATCTCATGATCTTGAAGCGTCTTTGTATTCTTGGCATGTGTAAGTGAAGATGGAGAAACAACAAAGCACGGAGGTAGTCCTGTTAGAAAAAATTTACGAGGTCGAGCCATTGTAGTGTCGGGGATGGTACAAATGGTGGTGGAAGATTGCTACGCGCAGCGGTGAGGGTTGGAAAGGTGGTGGCAGCGGTTTCCTCTTGTGGACTTGGAGAGAGGGCTGGAAAGGTGGTGGCGGTCTACTAGTTCTTGGACTCGGAGTGTCTTCGGAGAAGCAACAAAGACCTTGTCGAGGTAGGTGTTGAAGAAGCATCTCCGCCTTGTGTTCCATCCGAAGTAGAGGTACTTGGGCAAACAAATGGTGGTGGAAGTTTGTTCACGGCGGTTAACCATGTCAAACAACCGCAAAAATGGTGGGCTTGTTACTAACTCACAAGTCGATTGGACTAATGATATTCGAGAATACAATTGCTATTCGAATAGTATTTTTTGTGTGCGACATTTGCCGTGTGTGTGCAAAGATGCTATTCCGAATCACACTTATCCGAGTGTTTGGACAAGGCATTATTCGCATCACATAGAAAAAGACAACCGACAAAGTGGCCTACCTTTAAAAGGACAATTCGCGCCTCGATTCGATTCGGCGCCAGAGATTTAGTCGCCGGCCCCGAAGCCTTAGATCAATATACATTTGTTTGTATTCGATTTACATAGCGAAAATAATGGACGGAGTAAGCATGTAAAAGTACATGTAATGCGATCTTTCTTTTGTTTTCGATTTTGCTTACGTAGGCCAAAGTGTATTCCGTAATACACTTTGCCCATTTAGCGAAGAGCAAAGTGTATTACGGAATACACTTTGCTTTATCGGCCAAGTGCAAGGTGTATTCGAATACACATTGCCCTTCGGTCGAAGAGCAAAGTGTATTGTGTATTCGAATACACTTTGCCCTTCGCCGTGTGAGCAAAGTGTATGATAGGAATACACTTTGCTCTTCGACCGAAGGGCAAAGTGTATTCCCGCCAATACCTTGCAGCCCGATAAAGCAAAGTGTATTAGGAATACATTTTGCTTGTAATTTTTAGAACGCTTGCTTTTTGCACTAAGATGACACACTTTTTAGTCTGCAACATACCATTTTATAGGTTAAAAATAACACTTATGAGTCCAATTTAGGCACAAAAACATGACTTAGAGTGACAATATTTTAGCTTGTTTTCTGTCTTTTCACGGGCCGGGGCACAAGTTTAGTAAATGTTATTCGGAATACAACTTTCGCTTTTGAATTTCTGTCTTAACAAGGTAGTTTTCAACGTTTCGATGGCGGGGAAGAAGGAAGCAAGAGGCGTCAAAGAAATCTCACAAGCCTAAGCGGCCCACACCCTCGAAGCTAATCGGCCCGACCGAGACGAGCCCGCTATTTACGAGAATTTTCAAACGCGGTGGTTCGTGACCGTGGGTGCAGATGGAAAAAATCTGACACCGTTCGCATGCGTCGTAAAATTCTTTGGCAACAAAAGATACGCCCGACTCGAAGTTTGTCAACCTTGGGACAATAAAGATGTCCGATGTTGCCGGACAAGGAGGTCGTGGGGAGGCTTTCCTTCAAGACCTCCCAAGGCTTTATTATTGTGGACATCGCGATTCTTTAAAATTGTCAATGTGCAACCACCAGCATTGTACAACTTCTTTTCACACTACCTGGGCTAAAAACGGCTGTGTTCATTAATTAAGCAGGTTTGTTCCAAAGACAAGCGAGGACTTTCCTATCGGTGAGTCCGGAGCAATCGATGGAGAAAGGTCACAATCACCACCTACCGCTAGTTCTTGGGGAGGTCATCGGATAAAGGTTCCGAGGAACAAGGCGAGGAAGAACCCCCGTGCAAAAAAAAACTTAGCAGGCCAAGGCAAACGATAGGCGCTAAAGAACCAAAGAAGCCGGAAGGTATGGGAGATTGTTGTTCTTTGAAATCGCCGAGGAACAACCAAAAACGAAGAAGGGAAAGGGCAAGGCTCTGGGGTGGCCATTAAAGAAAAAAAAGGTGGATAAGACCTCGGAGAGGATGGAACAAATAAATCTTAACAAGTATGTTCAAGGGTAATATACTTGCCGGTAACCTCAATGAGGTTGCCATAGAAGAATGAAGCCGGTGAGCCCCCCTTCAAGTTCGAAAAAATCTATCGACCATTTAAGAAATTTGAAGGACGAGAATAAGGAGCAACCCCAATGCCCATGTTGCTCAATTGTTGTTCTTGTTGATGAGAACACGGTGCATGGACCCCAAGGACTACTGACGGAGAAAATGCTGAACACTTACATGCACTATGTCCTTGGGGAAACCACAGATTTCAAAGCAAAGGAGACAGGTTGTACAAAGAAAAAAACAACCCAAGATATCTCTCAGGCTCTATCTTTGCATCTTGGGGCTGACAGACGAGGAAGCCAAAATCGTTGCCAACACACACAATGCTGACAACGAATATAAGCTGAAAATGAGCTTTGTGGACAAAATCAGGTTCATGCACAGGGAATATATGATATTTAAAGAAAAATATGGAGAAGATTTGAAGAAGCCACAATACTCATTGGAACTAAAGGAAGCGTGTGCTGTGGAGTGCTGCCTCAAATATGACGAGGCTAACAAACGGCAGTCTCTAATACCACACGACAACTGGTTCCAGCTAGCCTTCAGAGATGGCAGAGTAAGTTGTTTTTGTATTCTGGAATACCCCTACAGCCCTCCCACTGATATCGCTTTCTTCTCTCCAGATTTGGGACCTCCAAAACGAAATATTCACCATGTTCGAGCGTGGTGATTTGAAAAGCAAAGGCAAGGTCTCCGAAAAGAAAAAAGGATCCGACGTCCCCAAAAAGGAAATGACAATCACTGTGTGGCGAGAAATGCAGGGCTTCACAGATATGGATATATTAGCAAGGCTGCTGCAAAAGGTTGTCGATAAAGAATTTACTCTCGAAGAAATGTCCAAGGAGCTCCACAAGTAAGAATGCCACTTTGGGTTCTTGTTTGGTAGGGACAAGTGTAGTTTGAAAAACGCTGGCTTGCACGCGACATACAAAGTGTATTCCAGAATAGACTTGGGCTTTCGTGTGTGAGCCAAAGTGTATTCTGGAATACACTTTGGTCCTCACGTGGGAGACAAGGTGTATTCCAGAATACACTTAGGCTCCCACACGAAAGCCAAAGTGTATTCTGGAATACACTTTGGCAATCGTGTGGGAGCCTAAGTGTATTCTGGAATACACTTTGGCTTACACCCGAAAGCCAAAGTGTATTCCGGAATACACTTTGGCTTTCAGTTTTTTTAGTAGATCTTTTTTGTTGCTTTTGTTATTAGTTTTCTTCCTTCTAACATTTGTGTGGTCTTACAGCCAGAAAAATGTCATCACATGTCAAACCTGCTTAATGGAGCAATTAAATGTTGACAGCTGGGAAAGGTGCAAGGAGCTTTATCCTATCGCAACCTCAGACGAAAGGATTGTGCAGTATGCGCCAAATTTTGAAGGCTGGGTATGTTGATTTGTTTTTTATATTGTTGTTTTTCTTGTTACTAAGACGCTTTTTTTTGCAGAGCAAAAAGAAAAACAAAGACCTGCCGGAGGGCTTCATGCACTTGGTAAGGGCAAAGACGAGAAGAGAGGGATTGGGCGACGGCGTGTTCGGATCCGAGCCCTCCGACTACGAGAGGTTTACAATGTTCGATCAAAATAACCTCTTCTCTATTGTACACGGTGATTGCACCAAATTAACCGAATCAATAAAGCCCCAAGATTTTACCTTGGTAGTAGCTGACCTTCCATATGGGTTTAAGCTGAAAAGGACCCTTCTGACGACCACCATTTAAAACTCGAGTTTAACGCTTTTCGTCGTGACATAAAGCGATTACGACGACAAAACATTGGAGGTCTGGTTGTATTTCACTCAAGCATGCAATCAGGTCTTGTGGAAGCCCGACTTCAAGAATCACTTCGATTCGCTTTGCCCAAAATTTGGTTATGAAAATCTGGTTTGGTAAGCACTTATTCGAATACACAAGTCCTTTTGTTTTTCCTTACCTTTGTTTTCTTTGTTAGTTACAACTGTAGCATTTTTAAATTCTTTTTGGGAGTTTCTATTCCGGAATACGTTTCTTTTGCCTGTACTTAAATCCTTCTTTATTTTTAATTTCCTTAGGTACAAAACAAATATTAATTACCATGATGGAGGCCCGCGTCTGCTAAGTAAGGTTGAATATCTTCACGTGGCTTATTGGAGTTTTGACGGAAAACGTACAATGGAACACTTCAACACAGCGGCATGCCAGAACTTTTCAAACGTGTTGGAGTTTCCAGCTGTGTTACAGAAGTTGCAGGACCCTAGTGCACAAGGAAGAATAGTGAATCACTACCAAAAGCCCGAGAAACTTATTAACCATCTTACGGACATGTTCTCACGCCCGTGAGATTGGGTGCTTGCGCGCCGGCTCGGGTACAACTATTGCTTGTGCACTTAAGAAGGGCCGTAATTGTGTAGCTGTTGACATTGACAAGGAGGCTGTACAGTTCATCAAGATGAGACTTTCTGCCTTACCAACTCTACCAGACGAGAATCAAGAGTTGGAGGCAAAGTCTAACTCTGATTTTGCTAAGATGACATCTTCGGAGATACAGCCTCCTTTTACGAGCTCTTTAGAAGACGAAGCTACATTTGCAGAGCTGAAAGAAGTTGCTCTAGCTACAATACAAGCGACCCACCAACACGAGAAAAGCCTAAGTCACCAGAGAAAGGTGAAACGTTAGAACTGGTCAAGCTGAGAGCAGCAAGAAGAATGAAGAAGATTTTAATTTAGATCTCTGACGGATTTTTGTTGTGGCTACTGATTGACATCTATTATTTATTGCCATTATTGGCTTATTGATATAACACAAAACCAGTAATGAAATTATTATTATTATGTTTACTAAATTTGTGTTTTTTGTACATCGACCTCTAATGAATTACATGCTCATGTCTCAAATCTGCTATTTTCATGTGCTTAACTCTAAAAAACCAAAGTCCTGTCCAAAGAGTGCCCCAAAAACAGGCCAAAAAAAAACTGATACTCCTGAAACTTTGAACCTTTCTTAAAAAAGCCCAATTTCTGAAGTGCCGTGCTTTTTCTAAAGGAATCTTTGAAACGGGAGTGCTGCAACACTCCCGTTTAATTTGCAACCTTGTTCAAGTCTTAATCCATTTCTTGGGATGGAATTGGGAACTGTAAAGGGGAAGTAAATAGAGTGGAGCAGAACCAATCTAAGTTGCCTCCAGCCAAAGGACAGGCATTTATCCAAGTTGTGACGCTCCCTGAACATATACGACACTCGAACGTATACATACGGGGACTTTCCCATCCCATGGCAACCAACTCACCATGAGCAGGGCCCTCCGTCTAACTCGGGCCATCTATAAGAAGATGCTCAAGTGAAGGACACAGAGGGGTCATTCGGCCCACGCCTTCAATGGGGCTCCTATGTCGCGGAAGCGTGAATACAAGGTTAGCACACAGCATAATCATATCATAATTTACCACCACGAGGGGTGGCACATCCATCCAAGTGACAACAACAAAGAATATGCATTTAATACTAGGGAAAACACCCAAACCCATGGTTCTACCCCGGCTCAGACTCCAGGGAGGTTCGACTGACGGCTAGGTCTCAAGAGATCAGCAGACCGAATCTAGACATGGCGTTGGCTGGCATAGAACATCGGCTAGGGTTTTCCACTCCATCCGCCCCTCCTGTGCACACTTTGCAAATGAGTCCAATCATGCTATGGCGTCAATATAGCCTTCCGGACACGCAGACTCAAGGTATCACCCTTCGAGCCTACTCCAGGGTTCATGAAGCCCCGTCCAATGAGGCAGGTCAGGGAAGCGTCCCCTTCCAGGATCACAGTGGTTCCATGGGTGAGCTAGAGAATACGTGCCGCATCAGCGACCCCTGCATCCGTACCCGACTTACTCACCCTAAATCTACTCAAAGCTTAATGGGGTGCCCCCATACGGGTCACACCCACGTACCCTGAGGGAGTGTCGGACCCATACCGGCCCCTCGTGACCGGCCATCGGGCCTAGCCCTTGTAGGGTCTCGGGGAGCCTTTTATGTTAGGTGCAAGACCCCACCCCCACTTCAACTTGCGTCCCTTATCCGGTGCTAAGCAATTCCATAGCATCCACGCACTTCGGTGGTCTCTTGTGCAATGTGCCGCGAACTAATGGGAAGTAGGGGATCAACCTAGGAGTATACTACTAACATGGCTCAGAGGTCTCTACCCCCTTAATTCCCCATTTCGAGTAATACTATGCAAAGAACTATCAATCCATCCTTTAAGAGCAAGACCAGAATCAGAAATAAAGAGAACTCACCTTTACAATCAAGGGTTAGTTCCTACAAGTAAAGCACATAGAGAATAGACGAAACAAACACAACAAGTGCCCAACAGGGCCGCTACCCTAGAATTCTCAAGCTACACTAACCACCCACCTGAGTTCCTGCTGGATCCGTTGTCATTTGGTGCTTCCATCTTCCCTGGACTTGGCGCTCATCTCTGGACACACAGGTAAAGGTGCTTGGCAAAGGTGGGCGCTCAGCTCCTGCTCCTCTTGGACGATTAGGGGGGTCAATTAGGGATAGGGTCAAGTTGATGGATCAATTTGGAATTCCCCATGCTGGCCAATCGATTTAGGTCAGGTGGCGCCTTCCCAAAGCATTTAGACATTAATTAACCCATTTACATATTAATTCCTTAATTATAGGTTATTATCCTTAATAATTAAATTAGCATAGCTAATTTAATCCCTTTTAGGACAACCCCCTAGATTACAATACCCCATTACCTTTAATGGGTGACGGATCAGTATATTTATACGCATACCGTATAAATACTTGGAACGTCACATTCTCCCCTCCTTAGAAAATAATGTTGTCCTCAGCATTGGGGTTAGATATAAAAATAGAAAATTATATTATGAAGGAAGGTAATTCCTTATTTCCGAAGGTAATACATTGAAAATTTTAAAGTTTGAAATAGTTTAAGCACCGAGGTGCATTTCACATGGTCATCACAAGCAAAAAGTTCAAGGACCGAAGTCCAATATCAACATCAGAGTAACAAAAGACAAGACGTGTAGACAAAATAAAACTGGAGAAGTCGGGTCATCAGCAACCCTCTATACATGGGCAGGTCACGTACTGCTCACTGGCCTGCACATGTCAATACATAAGTTTATGTAGGTAAGATAATTAGGTTGTAGTTGAAGGGACCACCCCCTATAAGAATAAAAGAAAATCTAGCTACAAGGGAGCCTATCATGCCTATGGTTCGCAGTTCATTGCGGCGTAAGGAATGGCCAAGTTCCTATTATAGCCAAGATGAACGCGGCCTATCAGTTACATGCTTTCCAAGCAGTTCGCGGTGATATCCACGTTGAGAGTGCACCACGTCCTAGGGAACACGAATGTGATCCCATCATTGGTAACTATTATTAACTACGATGCAGCTACCCCTCTACTGTATGATTCTCGGCGAATCAAGCCTTCAAGCTTACCGCCGGGAGCGGGGTTGATAGCATCGTTGATGGTGCAGCCTTGAGATTCCCGCATGAAGTCTGGATAGTGCTTCTCAAGGTCCACTTCCATCACCCACGTAGCATCCTCCACTGGCAAGTGTTTCCACTTGACCAAATATTGCAGCATTTGGGTCCTTCTGGTCTGTTTATATGCTCGATCAAGAAGAGCTTTAGGCACTATATCTAAATGCTCTTCTGTCATTTCAAGTAGGGTGGGTGTATCCAAGATCTCCTCTGGATCTGGGGTGTGCTGCTTTAGAAGACTCACATGAAAGACCTTGTGGATCTTCAAGCGGGGTGGCAATTCCAGGCGATATGCCTGTTCCCCAACACGTTCAGTGATTTTGAACGGCCCAGTCCATCTGGGTGCCAGCTTCTTGCAGTTACCAATTTTAAGCTTGGCTTGTTTTACCTTAATCTTAAGCCAAACCGATTCACCTATCTGGAAGACTCGTGGGGTCCTGTGCTTATCTGCTACACTCTTCTGGCGACTGCGTGCAGCCAATAAGTATCCACGAACTTCTTCAACCAAAGCTTGCATTTCTAAGAGGAGTTGTTGAGATACCTCCACTTTAGAAATGGGGTTATGCGATGTGTCTGGAGTAAGGCATTGATAACCATAATTTATCATGAAGGGAGACATTCTAGAAGATTCCTGTTTCATACTGTTATAGGCAAACTCAACTAGATAAATATAGTCAGCCCATTGTGATTGCTTACTCCACACATAACTGCGTAGCATGTCCTCTATAATATGATTGGTACGCTCTGTCTGACCGTCCGTCTGAGGATGATATGCCGTACTCATAGCAAGCTTGGTTTGGATGGTGGCAAAGAAATCTTTCCAGAATGCACTTACGAATTTGGGATCCCTGTCGGAGTCAATGTGGCATTCCGTGCAATCTGAAGATCTCCTTTGCAAAAAGCAGAGCAGTATCGAAGGCAGTGTCCGTGGTCCGACATGGCAAGAAATGAGCCATTTTTGACAATTTGTCGACCACTACCATCAATGCATCATATCCACGGAGAGCACGTGGAAGGCCCACAATGAAATCCATGGTTATCATTTCCCACTTAGCATTGGGCACGTCCAGCGGTTGCAACTCTCCTGGAATCCTTAATTGCTCAGCCTTGGTTTGCTGACACACTTGACACTGCTTAATGTACCTGGCAATGTCCTTCTTCATCGAAGGCCAAAAATAACTGGAGCGGATCTTAAAGTAGGTCTTCATGAAACCTGCATGTCCAGCTATAGGGTTGTTGTGCGTGTCATGGAGAATTAGCTTACGTACTCCTGAAGTCTCAGGTACACACAACTTATCCTTGTAATATAACAAGTTGCCTTCTTTCTTATACGAACGGAAAGCTTCACGTTCTTTATCTGTGCGTGCCTCCTTAGCCAAACTATCCCAAACATCACGGAACTCGGGATCTGTGGCCAAGGTCTGTTCTATCTGTTTCCCAAACTCACTGGTGAGTGTGGAAATCGCATTACAATGGGTTCGGGTTACCAAGGGATGGCGTGACAATGCATCTGCAACCACATTGTTTTTCCCAGGCTTATACATAATCTCAAAATCATATTCCTCGAGAAACTCCATCCATCTTCTTTGACGGAGATTGAGATTGGGCTGGGTTGTTAGATAACGGAGACTCTGATGATCCGTATCCAACTGAAATCTTCTACCAAGAAGGTAGTGTCTCCATATATGCACAGCACGGACAATGGCTAACAATTCCTGATCATGGGTAGGGTATCGCTGCTCAGTTCCGTTCATTTTCTTTGAATCATAGGCAATGACCCTCCCCTCCTGCATTAGGACTCCACCGGTTGCAATCTTACTGGCATCCGTTGCCAATAATTTATCCTTTTTAGGATCGGGCAAAGTGAGGACTGGTGCTGACGTTAAAGCATCTTTAAGCTGCTGAAAACTTCCCTGGACCTTTGCTTTCCAATGCTCAATCCAATCCTTCACCTTTTCATGCTTTGTAAGATTAGTAAGAGGTGCTGCAATTTTTGCAAAATCCTTAACAAATTTCCGATAATACCCTGCTAATCCCAAGAAGCTTCGGACCTCTGAAACATTACCTGGAATAGGCCAATCCCTCACTGCCTCTATCTTTGCTGGATCTGTAGCAATTCCCTCTGCTGAAATGACATGTCCCAAATAATCCACCTTCAGAGTGGCAAACTTGCACTTAGAGAACTTGGCAAAGAGCTGATAACGTCTTAACTTTTGTAGGGCCAATCGAAGATGGGCCTCATGCTCCCCTAGAGTTTTACTATAGATGAGAATGTCATCAAAGAAAATAACAACAAAGTCATCCAAGTATTGGCGGAAGACATCATTCATTAAGCGCATAAAAGTCGCGGGGGCATTTGTTAATCCAAAAGGCATAACGGTAAACTCATAATGCCCATATCTAGTGCGAAAAGCAGATTTATGGATGTCCTCCTCCTTAATCCTTATTTGATGATATCCGGAGCGTAAATCAATTTTTGAGAAATACTTGGCCCCTTGCAACTGGTCCATTAGGTCATCTGCCCTAGGCAAAGCATAGCGATTCTTGATGGTGTATTTATTGAGCTGCCTATAATCAATACACATCCTCAAGGAGCCATCCTTTTTCTTAACAAAAAGGATAGGAGCGCCAAAAGGCGAAACACTAGGTCGAATGAAGCCTAGGTTTAATAACTCCTGAAGTTGTTTCTTAAGCTCTGCCAATTCAAGGGGACTCATACGTTACGGGGCCTTACTAGTAGGCATGGTACCTGGTTCTAAAGCTATCTCACATTCTACCCCTCTAAAGGGAGGAAGCTTCTGGAAAAGATCGCTAAATTCTCGGAGAAGGTTAGCAATCCCCTCTGGCAAGGTATCAACTACTTGCTTCTGCTTAGCATCTGACTCAATGGAGGCAAGTCTGATAATGCAAAGCAACTTATCCTTACGTATAGCCTTATCTAACTGCCTGATGGTCATAGACTGCATAATAGGGTTAAATGGATCACCTTTTATAGTCACGCGGGCTCCATTAGCTGCGTTGAAGGTAACCTCTCGTTTCTCGCAGTCTATATTGGCTTTTGCAGATGCCAAGAATTCCATACCAACAATAAGATCATATTTGCCAATATCCATTATCTCGGCACCCAAGGCAACTGGTGCACCTGGCAACTGCATCTTAAGGTTAATGCGACGGCCATGAGTGTGTCTGATCTTACCACTGGCTAAAGTGACAGGCTTCGGTCGGGATCTCAAAGTTTCAAGTCGCAATACCTGGGCCATTCTAGGAGAAGCAAAATTATGTGTACTACCCGTATCCATCAGAATTATAAAAGGTTTGCTATCTACTTGACCTATGGTGGAAATAACGGCAGGTTGACTTTCAGCATTGCCGGTTTCAATGGCTGCAAGGATGTGGGACTCGCCGTGAATGTATTCGGGAACCTCCTCGTCGACAGGTAGTGTCGACTCGAGATCGTCCCAATCGAGGTCGGCCATGGCCAGCTGGGCAGTCTGTATGACATAAGGGCAATTCTGCATGAAGTGCCCGGGCCGCATACACCTGTAACATGCCTTATCTCTGTGTAGCTGATCTCGGGCCTCTTTGGGAATAGACTGTAAGAGGTTCCGAACTTCCTTACCGACATTGTTCGATTTATCGGGCACGCTGAAGGAGACTTTCCTTTCCTGGCGGCTGTTAGAGTTCTGCTGAGAGGGTCCCGGACTCGGCGAACGGGCCTTATAAGGTGTGTATGGGCGTGGTTGGGAGTAAGGTGCTGGGCGTTGGTACTGGCTTCGCGGTGTGTCCTCTTCAGGGCTCAATGCCTTAGCCTCAGCCTCGGCAACCGACTTGGGGTCTGTGGCCTTAACCATTCGTTTAATTGATGGGGCCAATCCTTCAATATAACCCTCCACCGCCCTCTTTTCATTCATACCTGGTACATATAGCCTCAGGCGCATGAATTCGTCTGTGTAGGCCTGAACTGACATGCCCTTTTGCTCCAACCGGTAAAAAATTTGGATCTGTTGGCATTTATGCGTACGAGGCACGTAATGCGACTTAAAGGCTTTTGCAAACTTTTTGAACTTGCACCTGCTTCTGTCCAGATGCTTGGCTCTGGCATAACCCTTCCACCAAATACGGGCAGCTCCTGTAAGGTTTGTGGTGGCAACCTTCCCGGTATCCTTTTCTGTCATACCGTAGGATTTTCCAAACTCCTTCATCTCATCCAACCAGGACTCTGCATTCAGTCCGCCTCTAGATTTCCCATCAAACTGGGCCAGTTTCCTATTCTTCCATATACTAGTTATGGCCGTATCAACCGTCTTACGGTACTCCTTGTCCCGACGCTTTGCATGGTCACCGGATGATACAGACGACTCAAAGGACATAGAAGTGGCTGATGGTGAAGATGTAGCACTATAGGAACTTCAATGGCATTTGGAACGGTGCTTCCTTCGTGCGGGTACAGGGCTTGGTTCAGGTGCAAGTGGCTGCTGGGGTGGTGGACTTGGCGGTAACGGGGGTAACTCCGGCCCATTCTCCTGCATAGGCTGCGGTGGGTTGGCATTCAAGACATAAGTTTGCAGCTCAACTAACTGTCGCTTCATCAACAGTAGTTCTTGCTCAGGTGTTAATCTGCTAGCATTCGAGGGTGTCTGCCACGGGCCGTTACGTGCACCATCTATAGTGAGCATAAAAAGGTATAAGGAGAATTATAGTGACATCAAGCCTCATAAAGAAGATCATTTCGAAAGAGTACAATAGAAAAGATCTTTATCATAAGTGAGAACAGTCATTTCATTGAAAGTTATTACATTGAAGCCAGTTACAACTTAAAGTTATATAATACAGAGGTAGACACTTTACATTGGGCAATTTTTTCAACTCACACATAACATAGAAAACAAAACTGAGTGGACCAGGCCTAGGGGTTCGCGAAAGGGTACAAGATAGAGTAGCGAACGCTCTCGCGTACAGCTCTCACTAACTCGTAGCGAGCCCAGGCCTGGACGATAACAGGTTGGTAATCCAGTGTGGGGCTGATGATGAGGAGATTAAAGAGCCTTCTCAAAGCATAGAAAATCTGCCACAAGTGATCGTTGGCGTCAGCAAAAGCTTCATGCCTTGTCATGTCCCAATAGTCCCATGTTCGGCGAAGAGTTTGCTGTAAGTCCTCAAAGGCCCGTTCTCTGAGAATGTTAACTACTTCCAAGCCTTTAGCGGGATCATAGGGCTCTCCTTCTTCTTCTTCAGGTTCCCCTTCCTCATAATCACCGTCTCGCTCTGGGTATTCCCCATACCGTTGGCCGTAGTCCTGTTGGGGAGGCCCTGGATCATCTCGTCGTATCTGGTTGGTGATTCTTTCTTCATATTCTTCGTCCCTCGTCTGCAAGACGGTAGGAATGAATATAGAACATTGAACAATTTTCTAATAGATACAAGGAGGCATCATGGAAGAGAACAATTTAATTGTATTCATTGATACAATAGTCATAGTTGATAAGAAGATGGCACATCATAGTTTATGAAATGGCTAAAGAAAATGCCAAACCAGAATTTACAACTATACGCAGTATAAGATGCGTAATACAATTATCTAAGAACTACTAGGTCCCTCCTCTTCGTCCATAGGCTGAGGAGGTGGACGGTAGCGCATCAAAGTAGCACTGGGGCTAGCAGAGAGGGCGGCTCGAGCTGCTGCTTCCGGTGATAAGCAAGTGGCTAAAGGTGCCGCCACAAGAAGTCGCATATTAGCGCAGCCCGCCACGTCCCCCAATGCTGCTATAGCCAAATCTCGTCAGACCAATGTGATGGTGGTGGCATGGTAGTCTATCTTCTTATGGCCCGCCAAAGTGGATATGGCACGAAGTGCCCACCAAGAAGCTTCAGAAGAAGGCCCCAAGTTCCTGGAGAAGAACAATACCTCACCTTGCCGAAAGGCTGAAAGAAAGAATCGGGGCACATGGTTGCCCATTGCCCTAATCTGAGGATCCCTGGAGGTCTCCACTTCCTTTTCCAAGTTGACGGGGATCTTCTCCTCCTCTGCTTCTTCCTTGTCATCCCGAAGACTTTCCTTGGTGTCCCAAAGGTCTTCCTCTTCATCATCGGCCTCTCCCATGGTGATTTGCAAAGGCGGATCGGCCAGAGGAGGCCGCATCTGAGCTGCAAAGTGCTCCTCCGGAGGCTGGGGTGTGTCAGTCAATAAGAACTGCCAAAGTGACAAAAGTCTTCTGGCCGGTATGCCAACAAGTTCTCGACTGGTGGGGGATGCACAACCGGTGTGGTAAAGTCGAGGAAGTCATCCTGGCAATACTCAGCAAGATCATAGAGGACCTCTATCTTCTTGCGGCCCCGCATCCCAGCAATGACGCGGTAGGCCTACATAATGTCCTCAAGAATCAGGTACTCTTGGTTATTCAAGAGTACTGTAGGAAGAAGATTAAGCCCTTCGAGCTTGAGGGCTTTCTCTCGACTTGCAAAGGCTTCAGTGGCAACTTCCCTCCACCTTACAAAATCCTGCTCGTCGACGACTTTGTCGTCTTCCGGGTCAGGGGGTACAGGCGTAGAGGAATGCTCAGCAGCTATCTTTTCATCCTCAATATACTGGTCCATAATGATGGCCAGTGCAAATCGGGCCTCAAAACAAGCTTCCCGATCTATTGTGACGATAGGGAGGTCAGTCCCTCGCCTCCTTATGCCCTTAATGACATTTCAGGCATGCTCATCATCCCCTAACATTTGGAGCAGGGTGTGGAAGTCGAGATAGAGCTGTGAATCATCGTCGTTGTAGACACATGTAGGTAAAATCTCTTCACAATAGAACTGAAGGAAGGTGGCGTAATCGGGATGCGCTTGCATGTTAGAGATAAGGTCTACCTGCTGGAGGAGATAAGGGTGAAGGTCAAAGGGGACCGCGGGGTCCCAATGCTCTCCATCTAGATACCACTGCTGTAAGGTTGGGCGATCCATAAGGATGAAGGCGCAAGAGAGGAGAAGGCAAACGCTGAAAACAAGAAGGAAAAATGAAACCCTAATGGCCAAAAAGGGGCTTTATACATTTCGGCACGTTTCCCGAAATTATTATTAAAAATTATTATTTAATTAATAATTTATTTGGAAAAAAAAACATTTTTATATTCACAACTTCAAAATTTGGAATACTTTACATAGATAAGTCCACAAAATTTTTACAACAGAAGGAAGATAGTCGCCTAGTCACCGAAAATCCCCTCGGATCCTTCGTGCTAGCTGGATTATGGTAACCCTCTTTGCATGTATGGCGCAGAGGTTGGCGTCGCTCAAAATCTCTATGAGGTAAGCCCCGCAGACCTCCTCGGAGGCGAGGATTGCAAAGGCTTGGAAGCTCGGGCCGATTTTAAATTCTCGGCAATTCGCGGAACAAGCCACCGAAAAGGGAGCCGATGAATCAATGGCTCATAGACTTCGATACTTACATTATCTCGAGAAGGCGCTACCGCGTCCGGCCGATATCTATGGGGCTTTTCGGCTTGAGGGTTGCCTTGCCGATGGAATGGATTTCCCCGGTTGTTGGATGCTTTGCCGTGAACGATGCGCCACGCCTCTCGAGCCCGATGTCTTCTTGGCAATGTTGGCATCCCCTAATCGGGTCTTATAATCCACTCCTCCCTTTACGGGTTTGATGTTCTTCCTCTTCCTATTAGCCCACACTATAGCCTTCCCCGTTCTGGCCCCGCCTACGATCCTCAGGTGATCCACATTTTGATCGGTATTTTGGTCTCCCTGATGGTCAACATTTCGACCAACATTTTGATCCTACTGGCGATCAACATCCCCGATCTCCCCTGCTGATCAACCTGCTGGTCCTCCGGCTGATCCATCTGTTGGTTCCCGCTCTGCTGGTTTTAAGCATCATCCTCTTCCTTAGAACCGGCTCCTCGCGAGCTCGTGATGTCCGGCTTTGCACGAGGTCCATGCTCTCTCTGGTTGAAACTAGGGGCCTCTTTGACCAAGCGGGAAGCTTGTGGGTCCTCATCTGATCCTGCTAAGGGATAGAACTTAACTACGACCCAAGCATGGTCAGGCTGCTCTACAAGAGTGTAGGGCTGGTCTCATTCCGGAGCATTTAGTTCAGACGGAAGCTCATTGAAGTGAAAAATGGGGTAGGGGATCCACGATTGCCCCTCGCATGAAAGTGCTTCACAAAAGGGTCTAGAAAACGGTTTCAACTGTGGGAACGTCATCCGAAAAAGATGGTCTACCAGCGCACTAAACAACGGAAGACGTTCATCTTCTTTAGGTCCACGGTAAGTTTGAAACGCGGCATCATGACACTGGCGATGAGTGGCGAAAGAAGAGAGTAGGGCGCTCAGGTTTAAATGGGTGGCGCTAGGGAGTAGGCGAGGGCGCTAGGGCTTAGGGTAGATGCGAGGTAGCCGTGGAGGTCAGCTATGGCGGAAACAAAGCTTCAGTCCGGCGGCTATGGCGGAGGGAGGTCGTGCAAGAAAACACACTTTTCAAAAAAAATGATTCAAATTTGAATTTAACTTTTAAACTTTTATTAAAATTCTTTTCAAAACTTAAAAAAAAAAAAAAAAAATCGGCCTGCACTAGCCTAAACTAGCACAAACATCAGCTTCAGTCAATCCTTCCGCTGTCTTATCTGGCCATACATGTACTCAAGAGTCCAAGATGGTACCCCTATTCCAAGGTACATATCTTTGCTACCATCAATACTACTATCCATTTAGAATATACAACCTAAGTTCTTATTGTATATTTAGCCAAGTTACCACGGGCCAAGTATGCCAAAGGATAATTGCAAAAATCATATCAAATCCTGCAATTTATAAAATGTTCCATTTCATATAAACTATAGTCTACCGAAATGGCCCTAGATATATCTAGAGTTGACTATGAAATATTATAGTACGATCAGGTTAATGCATGGATCCAGTGGTCTCAGCTATAGTTCATACATATTTCACTAACTTAGGCAATGGTTCATACATATTTCACTATTTTAGGCAATGTACGTATCATGTGAACCAAGACACATTTTGAGAAATCCATTTTAAGTATCTTGAGATCTTGACATAAATATTCCTGAAATTAACAAGTGGAATTATGGTGCAGATAATATTTCCTATATCCTATAAGACAATAGGTATAGTGATCCATATTTAAAAGAAGCCATATGTGAAGTCATTAACAAGCTTCCTTTAAAAAAAAAAAAACCCTCATGAACACCTTTCTTAGTTATCGTATAATAACTATATTGCAATCTAAAATGTTCACAGAGGATCGGATAATTGAGACAGCAGAATTAGACTAATAATGTAACATGTGTGTCTAAGTGGCCATGTCTTATCAGAAGCAACTGGAGGATCCAATTTCTGAGATATCTAACCTGCATTGTAGTACAATATAAAGCCATAATGGGAAGGTGTTATTTACCCTGTTTTACAAGTTCACGTAAGCAGCAAGAATGGAGATATCTCATTATTCTTACTGTCATATAGCAGATGATGAAACTATTGTATTCCGACTTAAATATTCAGAGAACATAATATCGACCTTACTACATCATTGCCTCCACCATAGAGACCGTTTTACAAAGAGATTATATAAATACTTTTTATGGATAACTATAGAGTTTTCAAAAATCGAGAGAGATTGAAAAGCCAACGATTGCATCCTTGGTCGAGCACATTTTAAAAATTCTCAGATATGCCAAGGACTTCCCATTTACCTCATGGAAAATTACATCCAGTCAAAGACAAGGTAAAGGCCCAAAATTATAAGTGAAAACATGTACCTTAGTTAAGGAATAACTGAAATATGATCCAATATCCTGTGCATATGTTTTCAGCGGTCTAACTGGAGCATTTTTTTAAAAAAAGAAACCCAAAACCTTTTCTTTCATTAAGCTGCATCTGCCTTTATCCATAGAACTCGCCATTGTTGCATTCATCATCTTGAGATCCCCTAAGATAAGCTGGACAAAAGTAAAACATTAAGAGGAGAAGCCCGTACCTGCAGCCAAACAATACAAAATTAGCCATAGACTGGGTAAGATTGCAAGGGCCAAAAGGTACCTTAGGCTTCTCGGTTTATAGCCGATCACCTAATGTAGTCCTTTTGCCCAATATTAAATTAGAGTACAGAACAGAATGCTAAATTTAAGAATCAAGTAAGAGACCTTATGTATTAAAAAAGAGGCTGCTATTATAGAAGCGTCCTAAGAAAACAACTAATATCTGTATGATATGGGCAGTACATATCTTACAAGCTCAAAAATGCATAAAGCTTCTGGTTTTCAGCAATGGTAGGTCGGATGAAGTCATAAAACCATTATTGCAACAACAAATACCTGGTTTTCTTCTGTATCCATGCTCTGCTCCGTTATGTCCTGGTTTGCAGGAACAGGATGAGAGGTATCGCCATAGCTCTGTCTACGGGAACCCTGTGGGTTTCTGTTTTGAGGATAACCGCCATAGTTAGGCTTGCCCCTTTTACGATAGTTGTCCATAGTAGGATCAAGGTCTAAGCTTTGCATGCAAAAATCGAATTCTCTATTGAGGGCAGAATCGTTCAAGCTCTGTTTGGCCGCATCAGAAATAGGCTGGTCTTCATCAAGGATAAGTTCCCATGTATCCATTAAGCCCGGGAAAACCTAGTCAGAGTTTTGGTGAGGCTTTAAGTAAGGCCTGTCATACCTTATGGGGCAGAGCGCAGCTGATTCACAGTTTCGGCAGAGGATCTTGCTGCCACCACCGCTCTTAAAGGAGCTCCACACAGATACGAAGCATGTGAACACATACAAGGGTTATACCCTTTATTCTTAAAGTTTGAAAAAAAGCTAAGTTAACTTAATAAGCTAAATGTAAGGAAGTTCACCATTAGACCTATATGTTTCCCTTGCACAAAGGAAGGGGCACAAGGTTAGTTTAATTTATAGGTAGATAAGAACCAGCTACTGCATGCTTTACAAAAAAAACCCTTCCTCCAATCGTAGAGTGGGGCATCCTAGAATTCCTGTATAAATTTTCTGAGATAGGAGTGGCAGGCTCCTACTCAGAGCAGGAGCCTTGCCACACCCTATACATGCGGAAGTGCCAAATTATAAACGAGAGGTAAAATAGAGCTATATTACCTCATGAATTAGAAGTAGTTGTCAATGGCTTCCCATAACTCATTGGCTTCGAACTTCAAACCAGGAAAGGTATTGCCCTTGATGTATTTCATGATCTTATTCTTGATGCTGTAGCAGTCAAAACCATTTCTCATAAATGTATGTATGAGATCGATAATATCCCTCGTAGCACCGGTGTGACAGGAGTTGATGTATAAACATGGTAAAATTTGGGAAATGATAACGTTTCTAGATTGGTGGTACGGTCTGCACCCATCAGCATGGATGTACCTTATGGATTTGAAGGGCAATTTGTCCCTTTTATCATATTTGACAGTTCGGTATACCCCATGTGTTCTGTTGACGATCTCAATTGTCAAGTTTAGGAAATTTGCAGCTTGTCCATAGGTCTGATTATTATTACCATCTTTGGAGAAGATGGTTTCCTCCTTGATTCCAAGTTTGTCCATGTCATATATTTGTACAAGGTCCCTGTTTTTGCTTAAAAATTCCCTGATGATAGGACAATTTACAGCCAACAAATCATCCATGTATCTGAACACATATCTAAACTCCTCTATAATGTTATAATTTCCTTGGGCAGCCAGCTTTTTGATGAAGTTTAACTCAAACCAAGAAAGATAGAGGTTACACCATCCGGGGCTACATGGGAATCCCATTGGTATGCCGCTAGCCCGCTTCCAGATTTTATTTCCAACAGCTATGTAGCAGTTAGTAAGAAGCCAAGTGTTAATTCTGATGAAATTTTGCTCACTTACATGATGCCAGCATTTACTTTGTGGTATATACCTAAACCATTTAATTTCATATCCTAATTCTCCCTTTTTCTTTATCCACAGTTCATGTTTCTTGTGTAACATCCTTTTGTACTTCCATGCTGCCTCTATTACCTTTCTCATGGTACAGCATATGCCTGATTCCCCTTCCAAGGGTATGGTCTCGTAGCATTTAGTTATGTCTGCAACAAAGACTTCTTGAATGCAATTGGGGAGGTTAAGTGTAACATCATACACAGACTCAACTACCCAGCTCAAATTCACAGCACCGTGCAGATGCATGAAAATGCTGCCACCTATGAACTTAGAAATTTCAGGCCAGAGGATTAATACTTCATTTAGCACGGCTGTAATGCAAAGTGACAATTCCGTATACACTGTATTATGGGCATTAGTGATCCACCTGTAGTCTAGTTTATGTGCCTTGAATATACCCAAGAGATAGGGGAGTTTATCAGCACAGATTCCAAAGCACCCAAACATACTACTGATGTCTGATTTAATACTCTCAATAATCTGTGAAGGCGTAAAGACTGAAGGTACGAAATCAGGTCCATTGATCCTTATCAAGGCTAATTCCTTGATATGTTTCGGGCAAATGAAGCACGGATTGTTAGAAGCTTTGTCTACACCAGAGATGTAGAAATTATCAATAAGCCATCTTAGGTTATTGGTGACCTCTTTGTCACACAGGGGAACATTTTGATGGCCGACTGAACTTTACAAAATGTGAGTTCCCATATCCTTTCTTTTACTGCAATTTGCGCCTCCTCTGTGATCGGCCCACTGTTGTAGAAATGCAGCTCAAACAATTTATCACAAGCATTCAAGATATCTTTTTTAAGCTCTCTGATATCCAATACTTTATCAGGGATATGGTTTAGGCCTTTCTTGAATAAGTTCCTAAGCTCTTTATTTCTGATGATGTTGAGATCCGTAGTGCGGACATGTCCTATACTCTGGTCAACATATTTCTTTATATTCGGATTACTACAAGGGCACTTGACTTCCTTATCCATAGCAAAGATGGAGGATGGCTTATAGCAGATGTCTCTTAGATTTTCAGTGTATTCCCAAGCAAACATTGTTTCCTCCATCATATTCTGTCCTAATTCCCCCAGGATTTCAGTTAAGGCGAGCTGGAAAATACTAGGCAAGTATATCTTATCCAGGATCTTTGAAAGGAATCTGTTATGCACTATTTTCTTTTTGTTTTTATTACCCGTATCAGCCAGGTGAATGCGGCCAAGGCAATCTTTATGTAACTTCCTGGATGCCTGTTCAAAAAGTAGCAATGTTGTTAGTCCTGTGCCTCCTGGTACAGGACTATTCATGCATACGTCAGACCAGGTCAAGCTCAAAGATCCTCGGGCCAACCACGGTAGGACATCCAAGCCTCCGAGAAGACTAAGCAAGAAAGCCACGCCTTGATCAAAGCCTTTGGTTGTCAACAAGAGGCGCTTCGGACAAGTGACGACCCGTCACCGCCTATCGGCGTCGGCGTGATTTTTAGGCACTTCAAGAGGCACCGCCAACATTCCCAAATCAGGCCTCCTTCCGAGTCGGCACCAGAGATCACCGAGTGTCTATATTGGGCCCAAGGCCATTGTACTATATATATGAGTAGAGTTAGCTCATAAGTTTTTAGATGAGTTTTGAGTCTTGTCTCCTTTCGGTTTTCTCTCTATTGCGAGAGCTCATGTATTTTCATCATTGATATCAAGGAAGCTTATCATCTTTCTCTCATTTGTTACGTTCTCTTCTTCTTTTCTTCTCTTTCGGCCAAATCCGTGACATAGTCCCCGGACTCTCTGTTAGATCCACGGGTCCTCCAGAGGGGCTGTCTTCAGAGAGTTCGAACCCGGACCCCAAACACATGCGCGCGGCCGGGGTCGATTTTCTCCTACTTTCTTCTTGCCGCCATGTGCGGTCTGTAATTTCACGCCGGAGAAGAACTCCTTTTCTCGAGCGGCATCTCGCTTTGCGCCATCGGCGTCGGGGAAACTGTTGGGACATGTATGGATGCGCTTTTATGACATAGAGGGAGGCCATCTTCGGTCTAGGGCTCGGTCGCGCCACCCACCCCTCGTGTCGAGTCTCGTCCCGGTTCCCGCCCCAAAGCGTGCAAACATTGCTCACAACCTCGGTCCCCTCATCACTATCGGGGAGCCTTATCAGGCTCAACCTTCTCAACCGTACTTTTCACACCCGAACATGCCTACATCCATCATTCTTGGGCCATCGCCTCTTCCGCCCAACCATCATCTCCCACGGGTGGGCGGCTATCCCCATGTCTCCTTTTCGCCTACCGGGGAATATCCTTTCCCTACGTTCCCCGCGGCTCTTCACGTTTTACAACCTTACGGATCTCAAAACCAATGCTCGGCTACCCCGGTTTCTCAAACGCAGTCACCCCTTCATCGGGTCCGTCGGGCACAATGCCACATCCACCTCAACCTCAATATCCTCACTATCTGTTCTGTCCAGCCCAAAGACTTTCACATCTACCTTTCGGACTCAAACCGACTTATCCCACCTTTGGCAACACGAAGGCAAACCGTTAGACCAAAGTGCTCGGGCCCACATGGAAGAATTTGAGGCTCTAGCTGTCCTAAATGGTCACGCGCAACCTCAACCGAAATTCCACATCTTTTTCCACCACCATCAAGCGTGGCTCTCCTCATCAATGGCTCATGTCCAACAAAAGCCATTGGAAACAAGATCGGTCCGAAATGTACGGCTTTTCTCTCTCATTACGGGACCACGGATGATGATCAACTTCATCTCAAGCAACTCAATGAACTTCAACAAGAGCCCAATGAGATGCGGGATTTTGCGGATCGACTTCACATCTTGCTAAGTAAGCTCAAGGAGTACCCTACACAGAGCCAGATTTTGGTCTGGTTTCTCCAAGGACTTCCTCCCGCTATTCGACTCATGACTGAATACCTGCGTCCAAAAACTTTGGAGCAGGCTATCGACCTTGTCAATCACTCGTCAATGTTTCCTCCCGAGGCGTGGCTCTTCAAGAGCTCCCGTTCATTCCACCGTCATGGTTCCACAAAGCGGGCTGTTCAGCCTCAACACGCTAATCCACAGCGCAGTCAAATCTGGTGCCATATTTGCAAATATCAAGGCCATTTGGCCAATGAGTGCAACTCCACCAATGGCCCGCCTCATTGCAAGCGATGCAACATGTGCAATCATGCCACGGAAGAGTGCACTCGCACTCATCCCACACCGTTCCGCAACAAAATGGTTTATCAAGTGCAAACCACACCTCAGCCACAATCGCACTATCAGCAGCCACCTCTTCAGGTGCAGCCCACGCAACTCTATCAGCAACAGGACCAACCACGGGGATCCAACCAACGTCCTCCTTTTGATCCTTCTAAAGCTCGGTGTTATCCTTTGTCAAGAATGGGGTCATACCACCCCGGCGTGTCCTCAACTTCCACAAGTTCAGTCCGGCTTCACGGCACAAATCCGGACCACATCGGTCCGCCTCACGGCTTACCAACTCACGGCTTGCTAATGGCAAACAAGGCCCGCGACCGGTTCTTAGAAGCCCCAAGAGCCTCGGCAATCACGCGCTATCAACCAGCTCCAACCAAATCAACCCACTGGATCAACAAGCCCAAGAGGAAATTTTTCGGGCCCTTAATCCTCCGTCACGGTAGTCAAATTGGGTTGGTCTAGTTTCACGCCCGGACCAAGGCATCACGTCCCTTGACTATTATTGAAGGACACGCGAACCCGCCTTTGCGGTTGACACCATTCCTCATGAGGGAAAAAAAGGTTCACTTTGCACGACTTGGAAAAGCTCATGCCAAATGTCATGCCCAAAGTTAAGCCAAAGCATTTTGAATCTCATGCAAAGCTGGCGGAAGGCCGCACATTGGCCAATGTTCATGCCACCACTAGAGCTCAACAAAGACAAGATACCCCTCCCACATCTCAACCTCCACGCCTCGGACATATCCCAATATTGCGGCCGAGGTTGACTTACTCAAAAAAGTTCTTTGCTTCCACGCCACGCACTCCGCACCCGGTGGAACCCGGCGGATCCTTTTTCTCATGTACCTCTCGAACTCAAGAGGAGCTTGCCAAGATCAAAATTCCTTTAAGCTTGGCAACCATTTTAAAACTCTGTCCCGCTCTCAAGGACCAGTTACCACTCCAACCTGTTTTAGTTGGGGCCGTGGCTACCTCTACACCCACGGTCCATGCCACGGTGGGAAATCAACAAGTCAACCATGTTCAAATCGATGGAGGTAGTGCGGTCAATCTCATCACGGATAAACTCCGCAAACAAATGGGCATCACACAACTCTTTTCGTGCCCCATATGACATCAAATTGGCTAATGGCCATATCACGAGACCTCAAAGGCGTCACACCTATTCTTCACATCAACATAGGTGATCTCCGCTTTCCCATGGAATTTGGAGTGTGGAAAGTCTGGCGAAGATCCGGTGACTATATGAAATCTTTGGTAGGCGGACCCTTTCTCCGCCCGGGCAAAGAGTATCCATTCTTGGGCCACGGACCGGTTAGTCATCCTGAGATGGTCATCTCAATGCCACCATGGACTTGCAAACGGCGGGGATCATTTCGTTGACAATGCGGAACCCTCTCTCGCATTAATCGATTCGGAAGAAGCTCAGAATATTTATCAAGTTCGGGCTCCACTGCGCGGCGTGCGCCTCTATCATCCTACCCCGAATATCTTTGATCCTTGGGGAGAAATGACTCTTGATCGGGACCCGCCGTGGCTGCCTTGCTTGACCCCTACCGGCTCCTTGCAATCGAATCCAACAGCGTTGATCACTTTTGAGATCGACGACACTCACGCAACTCCCCGTTGATGTACACGCCGGTCATGAAGCAACCCACGCTAGATGGCCGGCAACCTCTCTCTTTTTTCACCACAAAGTGCCACGCATCCGGTTATGCTCCAACCTCGCACACATTGTCCGGGATAATGAAGTCATACCCCATATTCGGACTCGAAGTCGAGATTGTGGATGTTGGCAACAATCAACCTGTCGCATTGTCGCAAACCAGGCTCCTTATCGTAACGGGGCCGTCACGCCTGTTCAAAAATTCAAACACATTTTCACACGGAGTTACAAAGATCTTGGGGAATCAACAAAAGCTTGGGGAACTCACCATTCCTACCAAATCGATGCGACCCGGTGTAGCAAGCGGCGCTTGACATCTGGGGCTCAACCCTAATTACCGTGATCGTCCAAGGCGGAAATTGACAAACTCCTTGCTGCAGGTTTGATCTATGAGGTCAAACATTACGAATGGGTGAGCCCTATCGTCATTGCCCTTAAGCACAATGGTAAGATCGGCGTCTGGTAGACTATCGGAAACTCAATCGGGCCACGGGCGTGATCATTTTCCACTTCCCTTCACGGACCAAGTTCGGAAGAAGTGGCCGGACATGAGATGTACTCCTTTATGGATGGTTTTTCGGCTACAATCGAGATCTCCATCAAAGAATCGATCAACTCAAGACCACTTTCACCACCCCATGGGGCACTTTTGCCTACAAGGTGGTTCCTTTTGGATTATCCAACTCTCCTTCAACATTTCAACGAATCATGCTCTCGGTTTTCATGATTTCATGAAGGAAAATCCTTCTTGCAAATTTTTCAAGATGACTTCTCGCCTCTGAGTTCCATGGCTGACCATTTGGATAAATTGGAACTTCGTCTTCCGTAAATGTGATGAGTCCGGCATTAGTCTCAATCCTCGAAATGCACCTTTTGCGTCCACCGGTGTTCGTTAGGCCATGTTGTCGACGAAAAGCGGGAATCACCACCGATCCCCGCCAAAATCGGGTTGTGTGCTCAAAGCTCAAGCACCGGCCAATATCAAAGAGACACGCTCTTTCCAGGAAAGGTCAATTATTACTCCACCTTCATACGGACTGGCGGCCATTGCGGATCCCATTCATAAACTCACGGGTGGCTAATCCACGGGCTGAATTCCCAGCGGAAGTCGCTTTCCAACGACTGAAGCTTTTGCTTACTCGGGCACGGTTCTTGTTCCTCCTCAATGGGACAAGCCCTTTTCCGTTCATGTTGATGTCTCGGCGTTTGCTATTGGAGCTGTTCTTTCTCAAGAATATGATCGACACCGATAAACCAAATCGCTTCACTTGGCCGAAAACTCAATTCTCATTGGCGCAACTATTCTCGCTTGCGGGCGTGAAGCTTTGGGTCTCATTTTACGTGGTCCAACGCCTCCGTCATTACCTTTTGGGCAGTCAAATCAAGTTCTTTGTGGACCACCAAGCACTTCTCTATTTGATCAACAAATCCACGCCCACGGGCGCATTGCTTTCGTTGGGTCCTTCTTCTCCAAGAATTTGCTCCTTTTGAAATCGTTCATAAGGCGGGGCAAATCTCATGTTGTTCGGATTATCTTTCACGCATCCACACGGATGATCCATAGCAGGGTCTCGGGCGCCTTCCACGATGCTCAACTCTTTTTAGTCACGGCAACACCACATTGGTTTCATGATTTTCAGCGGTACCTCCTCACGGTGCTCTTCCACCGGAAGATGAGGCGCTCTCTCACATAGCGACAATCCCGCCGCCATCAATTTCTCCAGAGGTCCGGTGACTACACCATGGTTGCGGACATCTCTACAAAAGGGTAAGGACACCATCCTTCGGCGCTGTGTTCTACCTCATGAAGTTCCAGACATTGTTCGAGAAGCTCATCAAGGGCTCGGTGGTGGTCATTTTCATGGTGACACCACGGCACGCAAAATCCTTCTTGCCGGGTATTATTGGCCCACGCTCTTTAGAGATGCTCACGCCCACGCCCGCACGTGTGACGCTTGCCAGCGGGTGGGACGCCCCACGGCCCGTGACGCTCTTCCCTTGACGCCGGTCGCCACGCCACTTCCCTTCAGCAAATGGGGAATGGACTTTGTGGGACCATGGAATAATTTAAGGGCTAAACTTAGCTATTTGGCGATTTTTTAGCACATTTTCAAAAAACATTGGCTAAAGTAAATGGAAAAAATTGGGAAAAAAATTATATTTTTAGCTTAACTTTTTTCGGGACTGTGCCAACCCTGGAGCTCTTTAGCCAAATGCTAGAAAGTAAGAGAGTGAAATTTTGTATTGTGTAGCTAAACCATAGAAACTTTTGGAATGAATTTCGGACTAGTTTAGCTAACATCATTCTAGTTTATATGAAATATATGATTAGTAGTTTAGTTTCTAGCATTATGAATTAATTTGAGTCCTAGACTTTGCTAATTAGCATTGTTTTAGAATGTTTTCACAAAGAAAATGACTAAAATAAGTGGGATATATTGAAAAAAAAGTATAGTAATTTGGCTTAATATTTTTTGTTGTCCACACCATAGAAATTTTTGGGATGATGTTTGGGTTAGTTTAGCTAAACGCTAGCAAGTATGAGAGGAAAAATGTGTACAGTTTAGCTAAACCACAGAAAGTTTTGAGATTAAAATCGAGAAAGTTTAGCTAAAGTCATTCTGGCTAATAAGAAATACGCGATTAGTAATTTATTCCTTGTGTGGGACCTATAGATCCTCCCCGCGGCTTTTCGTGTCGATACATTCTCGGGGTTCTCACCGACTACGCCACCAAATGGGCGGAGCTTGTGCACTTCCAGACAACACTGCTGCAAGCACAGCTCGAGTCCTCTATCAACAAATTATCACGCTGATTCGGCTGCCCTACCGGAGCTGGTCATTGGACCGTGGTGTTCATTTCATCAATCATACTATCAAAGAGCTGACGGATTATCTCTTGATACATCATCACAAGAGCACACCTTACTATCCTCAAGGCAATGGGTTGGCAGAAAGCACCAACAAAACTCTGGTCACCATTCTCAAGAAAATTTGTGACGCTTCCGCACGCAGTTAGCGGACAAAACTTCCCATTGTTCTTTGGGCCTACAATACTTGTTTCAAGATTGCTACGGGTCACCTCCTTTTAAATTGGTTTATGGTCGAAGCTCTCATGCCCTTTGAATACATCCTTCCAACACTCCGTTTTTCCGGCTCTTGCTCATAATCCACCCACCGCTCTCAAAGAACGGGTCTATCAATTAGAACAGTTGGATGAACTTCGAAGGGATGCTTATATTCGTGTTCTTCATGGACAACAGTTGCAAAAATCTTTACATGACAAACGTTTGAAGACAAAAACATTCAAACAAGGAGATTTGGTTCTTCTTTATGATTCCGTGTACAAAATTTTCCGGGTAAACTCAAGTTTCGTTGGTTTGGCCCTTATCAAATTGTTCAAGTGGTTAGACCAAGTGTTTTCCAACTTCGCTGAATTAGATGGCACTCCATTACCTACATTAGTTAATGGTTTTCGCCTCAAAGCATTTCATCACACGAAAGTGAACATCCAAACACAGACAGTTCAAGAATCCAACACCACGTAAAGTGACTAGAAAGGCGGTAGATTATATTATAGTGGAGATTTTTACAAAATGTGGGCACATTGGCTATTTTCGCTTATGGGCACCGCCCTATATACAAAAACGAGCTCAGAGCCCTATCTACTAAGTCCTAAGAGGAAAAACCCTCTATAGGGTTGGAGCAGAGGTGATTGGAGGAGATGGTAGAGGTTCTGCTCGGGATCGGCGAAGGTGCAGAACCACCTCCATCCCATTGGTCTTCGGCCGGGGATGTTGACCATCCCGCAGACAGCCCGTCCATACGAATGCCACGGTTGTGGCAGCGCCGAAGATCCGGACAATTCATCTTACAAGTGATCCACTCGGCCGGTTAGTCGGCATGGTGCAATCTTCGTTCAAGCCCAAGGCCTCGCCATGCCGAAGCGCCATCGGATGCCCAACCGTTTCTCGGTTCGTCTTATATAGCCAGGCGAGGAACTCCTTGTCGGCGTGGACCAATCACACAAATCGCCAACGTGTTTGCAATGCAAAGTTGTTTCTAAAATGAGAATCTGTTCTCCCCGCATATCTAGCCATGGTACCTTGACACATTCCTTTTAATGATATCCCGCTTCGAGTTGCCAAGATTGAATGCCATTCCTTCTTTCCACGCCCGTCGAACATTAATGGATGTCCTTTGCCATCTGTCACATCCGATCTTTCTTTCCGTCTCATCCTCACCGTTCATTGCTTCTCCCTTACGTTTTTGGGGACTTAGCCAAATTTTGCCTCTCAATCCCTTCTTCGCATCTTTTGACACCTGGCATCATCAACGGTTCCGTTTGAACTCTTCATACCTCTTCGCCTCCAGTTGTGCGCCCTAAAACAAACCTTTTCGTTCCTCTGCGCCTTCATCCTCCGTGGCTTTCGACTTTTCGTCTTCCGCCTTTGGCATCTCTCTTCGATTACGCAAATCATTCCCATGGCTGCCCCAAGATTTTCTACACTTCAAACTCTTGCTCCCAAGGATCCACGCCCTTGGCCAAAACACACCTCAAGCTCTTCAATCACGCCAAGATCTCATCAGCCGGTTACCATAATGGTGCGTCCTCACCCCGTGAGGATCACTTTCGAGCCCGATGGCTTCCCGCCCTCCGGCGGCTTCCTCCTTTTCTTCCTCAGTGTCGTTTGGTGGGGGAGTGTTAGTCTGTGTGCCTCCCTGGTACAGGACTATTCATGCATACGTCAGACCAGGTCAAGCTCAAAGATCCTCAGTCAACCACGGGTCAGACATCCAAGCCTCTTGAAGACTAAGCGTTGTGCCACGCTTGATCAAAGCCTTTGGCTGTCAACAAGAGGCGCCCGCTCGGACAAGTGGCTGACCCGTCCACCGCCCGCATCAGCGTCAGCGTGATTTTAGGCACTTCAAGAGGCACCGCCAACATTCCTGCAAATCAGGCCTCCTTCCAGGAGTCGGCACCGAGATCAGTCAGAGTGTCTAGATTGGGCCCAAGGCCATTGTACTATATATATGAGTAGAGTTAGCTCATAAGTTTTTAGATGAGTTTTGAGTCTTGTCTCCTTTCAGTTTTCTCTCTATTGCGAGAGCTCGTGTATTTTCATCATTGATATCAAGGAAGCTTATCATCTTTCTCTCATTTGTTCTGTTCTCTTCTTTTTCTTCTCTTTCAGCAAATCCCGCGTGACATAGTCCCCCGGACTCTCCTGTTAGATCCACGGGTCCTCACAGAGGGCTGTCTTCCAGGAGTTCCCGAACCCAGACCCCAAACAAATGTTACAGACCTAAACATCATAAGTTCTATATCTAAAATAACTAATGTGTCCACTAGACCCATAAGTTGATGATGATAGGGCCAGTTCGAGAGTCAAACATTAATTAATTAATTTTATTTAGGAAAGCCGAGTGGCTTTTCTGGCCTAACAGCCACAGTAAGAAATGTTTATGAGATCACTCATGCACAAATCGATAATCAAGCTTTTAAGTCAAAATAACAACTAGTTATTGACCATACTTAGTGTAATAAAGAAGAAGAGAAATGTATTCAAATATAATATAATCATATGTGTTCTTGCAAACATACCTCGTTAAGTATTGTACTTCAGATTCTGCACAATCAAATCCTCCTTTGTAAGTTCCCGAATAACCTTGTTCTTTGTGACTGAACTGTTTATGTCATCGGGTGTGCCTAGTACCTCCATTGAGTCGCTGTCCGAGGCGGCATTTGCAACCCTAGAAGGTGTGTATGCCATCCTAGGTGGAGCACTAATTCTGCTCTGTCCACTATTTGAAGGGGAAGTTATCAATTGTTTTTTTCGAAAAGCGTCTTTCCCTTTAGGTTCAGCCATTCTTTTGAGGAAAGTAGCTGGCTTAATGGTCTTCTCACATATTTCAACTAGCTTACATTTGGGCCATCCCAATTTGAGGTCTGCTAGTGGATCAGTGGCCAACTTCAAAGTCATTTCAATCAGTATCTTCCTTGCCTCTAAGTAAGAGATAAAAGCTAAAATACTGGTTTTCAGAGTAGTTTTCAAACAATTCCTGATGGATACCATTTGCCCAGCAATGGACATATCCGGATATAGTATCTGTAAGTTGTTTAACATGTACCACACAGCATGATCTATCCAAGTCATATTGTCCTTGCATTCTGAGTTGTCTGGAGTTTTACCTTTTGGATCACAGGGGCACTTGAAGTATGGGCACAGTGTTCGCCAAAGGCGTTTGATATAGAAGTCTTCCCGTCTAATGTTAGGGTATGCCATATGGCCTTTTTGGCTGATAAAAATGCAGTCACTAACAGAGCAGCGTTTGTCAAAGAACTTATTGTCAATGCACAGTTTAACTTTGAGATGGTTCACATACTTATCCATTCTGTGTGCTGCCAACTTGGCTTCCTCTACTTGCTCGGGTGAGATACAACCCAGGATCATCCATGCTTCTAAGGAAATAGGTGCCAATGCTCCGAAATTTTTAGACCTCCAAATGCCTTGATTAAATAAAGCCCCATTGCTTTCTACATGTCTGGCAGGAATTATCGGAAATTTGATGCTGTTAACAAGAGTAAAACTGAATTCATTACCATCATGGTTGCTGCTAACCGTTTTGGCTTTGATTGCAACTTTGTCCTGTTCTGAAAGGAGCATTTCTCCAAAAGGGTCATCATCAGCAGTGAGCATTTTGCAACTGTCCATACTCTCGGTCTGAACTATGCTATCTCCCTCTTTGGGTGGAACTTTGATATCGTTTGCATTATTGAGAGCAGTAATCCCTTTCATGAAGTCAGACCTAGCTATGTCATCCTCAAGTGTCCAATCTGCAATTTGAGATGGCAGTTTATCATAGAGATCGTCCACCAGCGTATTTATCTCATCCCATTCATTCTTGGTGCTATTGATCAGAGGTATTAACTTTAGCCAGTTGCTAAAGCCTATATGACTCACAAGAGAGTATCCATTTGGTCCCTTGAGTGCCTCTTTTTCCAGTATTTTTTGATGTACTTTGTCATGCTTTATACAACATAACAGGGTTTGAACTGCATTGTTGGGACAGTCGATGTTGTTTTTGTCATAACCCCATCCAACAAGCTCCGAGTTCCAAGTTGGAATCACTAATTTGAACTCTGTTTCTTCATAATTGTCATAATCATCCTGCAATGTTACCTCATATGTGTGAGACCAAATAAGGTAATGAGATCTTTCTAAATAATCTGGAATGTGTAAAAATAGCAGCAAAAACAACCACCAAGAAATACAGGCAGCACTGGTAAGACCAATGCACAGAAGTGTCATGAAAAAAATCGGCCTGCACTAGCCTAAACTAGCACAAACATCAGCTTCAGTCAATCCTTCCGCTGTCTTATCTGGCCATACATGTACTCAAGAGTCCAAGATGGTACCCCTATTCCAAGGTACATATCTTTGCTACCATCAATACTACTGTCCATTTAGAATATACAACCTAAGTTCTTATTGTATATTTAGCCAAGTTACCACGGGCCAAGTATGCCAAAGGATAATTGCAAAAATCATATCAAATCCTGCAATTTATAAAATGTTCCATTTCATATAAACTATAGTCTACCGAAATGGCCCTAGATATATCTAGAGTTGACTATGAAATATTATAGTACGATCAGGTTAATGCATGGATCCAGTGGTCTCAGCTATAGTTCATACATATTTCACTAACTTAGGCAATGGTTCATACATATTTCACTATTTTAGGCAATGTACGTATCATGTGAACCAAGACACATTTTGAGAAATCCATTTTAAGTATCTTGAGATCTTGACATAAATATTCCTGGAATTAACAAGTGGAATTATGGTGCAGATAATATTTCCTATATCCTATAAGACAATAGGTATAGTGATCCATATTTAAAAGAAGCCATATGTGAAGTCATTAACAAGCTTCCTTTTTTTTTAAAAAAACCCTCATGAACACCTTTCTTAGTTATCATATAATAACTATATTGCAATCTAAAATGTTCACAGAGGATCGGATAATTGAGACAGCAGAATTAGACTAATAATGTAACATGTGTGTCTAAGTGGCCATGTCTTATCAGAAGCAACTGGAGGATACAATTTCTGAGATATCTAACCTGCATTGTAGTACAATATAAAGCCATAATGGGAAGGTGTTATTTACCCTGTTTTACAAGTTCACGTAAGCAGCAAGAATGGAGATATCTCATTATTCTTACTGTCATATAGCAGATGATGAAACTATTGTATTCCGACTTAAATATTCAGAGAACATAATATCAGACTTACTACATCATTGCCTCCACCATAGAGACCGTTTTACAAAGAGATTATATAAATACTTTACTGGATAACTATAGAGTTTTCAAAAATCTGAGAGAGATTGAAAAGCCAACGTATTGCATCCTTGGCTGGAGCACATTTTCAGAAAATTCCTGTATTATGCCAAGGACTTCCCATTTACCTCATGGAAAATTACATCCAGTCAAAGACAAGGTAAAGGCCCAAAATTATAAGTGAAAACATGTACCTTAGTTAAGGAATAACTGAAATATGATCCAATATCCTGTGCATATGTTTTCAGCGGTCTAACTGGAGCATTTTTTTAAAAAAAGAAACCCAAAACCTTTTCTTTCATTAAGCTGCATCTGCCTTTATCCATAGAACTCGCCATTGTTGCATTCATCATCTTGAGATCCCCTAAGATAAGCTGGACAAAAGTAAAACATTAAGAGGAGAAGCCCGTACCTGCAGCCAAACAATACAAAATTAGCCATAGACTGGGTAAGATTGCAAGGGCCAAAAGGTACCTTAGGCTTCTCGGTTTATAGCCGATCACCTAATGTAGTCCTTTTGCCCAATATTAAATTAGAGTACAGAACAGAATGCTAAATTTAAGAATCAAGTAAGAGACCTTATGTATTAAAAAAGAGGCTGCTATTATAGAAGCGTCCTAAGAAAACAACTAATATCTGTATGATATGGGCAGTACATATCTTACAAGCTCAAAAATGCATAAAGCTTCTGGTTTTCAGCAATGGTAGGTCGGATGAAGTCATAAAACCATTATTGCAACAACAAATACCTGGTTTTCTTCTGTATCCATGCTCTGCTCCGTTATGTACTGGTTTGCAGGAACAGGATGAGAGGTATCGCCATAGCTCTGTCTACGGGAACCCTGTGGGTTTCTGTTTTGAGGATAACCGCCATAGTTAGGCTTGCCCCTTTTACGATAGTTGTCCATAGTAGGATCAAGGTCTAAGCTTTGCATGCAAAAATCGAATTCTCTATTGAGGGCGTAATCGTTCAAGCTCGTTTGGCCGCGATCGTAAATAGGGTCGGTCTTCATCAAGGATAAGTTCCCATGTATCCATTAAGCCCGGAAAACCTAGTCAGAGTTTTGGTGAGGCTTTAAGTAAGGCCTGTCATACCTTATGGGGTGAGCTAGCCTGATTCACGGATTTCGTGAGAGGATCTTGCTGCCACCACCGCTCTTAAAGGAGCTCCACACAGATACGAAGCATGTGAACACATACAAGGGTTATACCCTTTATTCTTAAAGTTTGAAAAAAAGCTAAGTTAACTTAATAAGCTAAATGTAAGGAAGTTCACCATTAGACCTATATGTTTCCCTTGCACAAAGGAAGGGGCACAAGGTTAGTTTAATTTATAGGTAGATAAGAACCAGCTACTGCATGCTTTACAAAAAAAAAAAAAAAAAAAAAAAAAATTAAACAAAGCGCCAGATAAAATACGCTACGATCGTCAGGGGTGTCCCGGCGTTATCACGGTCTTATCTCGGCGAAGAAACACCTCCAGAAAGACAAGCAAGGCCCTTTTGATTTTTTGGCCTGCTGTTGTCTGTTCGCCCTGGGAAGACGTGCCTCCTAGGGTATCTGGGAGGTTCCCGATCCATTGGAGCCATTTTCGCCTTCATCCGAGCTGCCTACAAAACGTTATAGCCCTTCCAAACTTGGGTCCTCCAGTCGCCCTAACTTCTTAAGAACTTACAAGCTATTGCATTAACCTAGCACAAAACCAAATATCAAAGAGCTAAACAATCATACTAGCTTACGCTCCCACCTAACTACCGAACTAATGAGTTAGGGTTGGGTCAGTGCTATGATTTCGAGTAACCGAAATCACAGCTCTGATACCACTGTGATGCTCCCTGAACATATACGACACTCGGACGTATACATACGGGGACTTTCCCCTCCCATGGCAACCAACTCACCATGAGCAGGGCCCTCCGTCTAACTCGGGCCATCTATAAGAAGATGCTCAAGTGAAGGACACAGAGGGGTCATTCGGCCCACGCCTTCAATGGGGCTCCTACGTCGCGGAAGCGTGAATACAAGGTTAGCACACATCATAATCATATCATAATTTACCACCACGAGGGGTGGCACATCCATCCAAGTGACAACAACAAAGAATATGCATTTAATACTAGGGAAAACACCCAAACCCATGGTTCTACCCCGGCTCAGACTCCGGGGAGGTTCGACTGATGGCTAGGTCTCAAGAGATCAGCAGACCGAATCTTGACATGGCGTTGGCTGGCATAGAACATCGGCTAGGGTTTTCCACTCCATCCGCCCCTCCTGTGCACACTTTGCAGATGAGTCCAATCATGCTATGACGTCACTATAGCCTTCCGGACACGCAGACTCAAGGTATCACCCTTCGAGCCTACTCCAGGGTTCATGAAGCCCCGTCCGATGAGGCACTATGCAAAGAACTATCAATCCATCCTTTAAGAGCAAGACCAGAATCAGAAATAAAGAGAACTCACCTTTACAATCAAGGGTTAGTTCCTACAAGTAAAGCACAGAGAGAACAGACGAAACAAACACAACAAGTGCCCAACAGGGGCGCTACCCTAGAATTCTCAAGCTACACTAACCACCCACCTGAGTTCCTGCTGGATCCGTTGTCATTTGGTGCTTCCATCTTTCCTGGACTTGGCGCTCAGCTCTGGACACACAGGTAAAGGTGCTTGGCAAAGGTGGGCCAGCTCCTCGCTCCCTCTTGGACGACATTAGGGGTCAATTAGGGATAGGGTCTAAGTTGATGGCTCAATTTTGAATTCCCCATGCGGCCAATCGATTTAGGCCAGGTGGCGCCTTCCTAAAGCATTTAGACATTAATTAACCCATTTACATATTAATTCCTTAATTATAGGTTATTATCCTTAATAATTAAATTAGCATAGCTAATTTAATCCCTTTTAGGACAACCCGCTAGGTTACAATACCCCATGGTGGCGTACCTTTAATGGATGATGTGTCAGTATATTTATACGCACATCGTATAAATACTTGGAACGTCACACAAGTAGTGTCTAATAATAATAGAAACCGGATGCTTGATCTGATTATAAGCCGTCTTGTAAAAGTATTTAGTAGTAAGAGCTATACCCTGTTTTTCAATATTGATTACACCCAATCCACCATTTTTTCTTCTTTTTGCAGCATTCCTCCATAGCAACTGGAGTCCAGCATCTCATAAACTGCCGTTTAGGGAAAATTCCTCGAATATTCTCCATTTATTTATTTCGGTAATTTTGGTTTATTCTGTTCCGGTGGCGCTTACATGTACCGCCATAGCTCGAGGCTCTATTTTCCCATTTCATTTGAGTGGTAAAGGTGGGGTGCGATCCCAAGCAGTAAGGCAACAGTTGCATCCGGCAAATCATTCGGCCAGATCGTTCAGCAAGATCGTTCGGCAAGATCATTCGGCCAGATCATTTGGGCAGATCATTCCGCCAGATCATTCAAGAGCAACTCCCATGTTCAAGATCATTTGGCATTTCCTGTTCAAAAGCATTCCCTATTCAAGAGCATTTAGGGCAACTCCCTGTTCAAGAGCATTCGACAGCAGATCCCCTGCAGGGGCCGGCAGATCCCCTGTTCTTGAGACAAGATAACTGCTTCAATCGTCTTAATCCTTCTGTCAAGTAGTCGGATCTGCCCAGTAGCCATTCATACCCTTCTTTCATGCACCAGGTCTGGAAACTTTTCCCATCGTTTGTCTTTTACTAGCCGTTGTTTTCCCACATGTCTCCATCGCTGGCTACTTGGATGATTTCCCTGCACATCTTCTCAGATTAGGCAAATCCATTTTCAATAAACCCCATTTCCTTCTTTGTTCTCAAGGAACAGGGAATGCCAAATGATCTTGAACAGGGAATGCAGCAGAAACAAGAAACATGAAAAATGCCAGAAAACAAGACCGGAATTTCCCCTAACTGCCGGTTTACATTTGTAGTCGGCGGATTTTGGGGTTTAAACGGTAAACCCACAGAAGCGGCGGCGGGCGGCGCCTTTTTTGCACCTAATGCCGCCATCTGCGGTAACCGGGCCGGGTTTACCTACGAAACCCTCAATCCGGCCGGTTACCTAGCACCTCTTCTGCCCACAAGAAATAAATCTACCAATGATACTTTGAAGCTTGGTGGATACCTTCTTGGGGGCCATAATCACAGAAGACTGATAAACATGAAGGAAGAGATAAAAGAGTTTGCAGTAATGGCTCGGCCATGCTTAGAGATGTATTTAGTATTAAGGCTGATCATTGGGATGATTATTAGTTGAGGGAACAACCCATAGATAATATCCCATACGATAAGTCATGTAATCTAATTAAAGGCAAGGAGCTATTTTCATATAAAAGGCAACTGCCTGCTGAAAAAAGGCTAAAGTCGTGGAGACATCTATAAATAGAACCTAAATTTCAGTTAGAGATATCTCCGCAACCAGAGCTCCGACTGAAGCGACTTTTACTTCTTAGAATCGGCTCGGAGCCTAGTTTCCAAATTGGGTGGCACATCTCATAATTCATCCGTATGAGGGAGTAATGGCCGAAAACGTGACAAGGGGTCACAGATTACTGCTACAACGACATTACAGATTTGCAGTTGCTTTCTGATCTGTGGCTACTTGGAGTAGCGAGACTAGCCTGGAGGCCCAATAAGCCAGATGCCAAAGCTTTGTATTTGCCATAGCACTTGTGTTTTGCTATAACCCAGTGGATCCGGTTGTGTGGTTAATGGTGCTGCCATATCAATTGTGCATGAATAAAGTTTCCCTATTATGTTATTGTGGGTTCTATGATTCTGTGTTGTTACAACAACCCAGATATACATGAATCATATCACAAGCCCTACAATGGATTTCAAAGGCTATCACATGGCAGTATACAAGTAATAATAGAAAATTTTGGTGGAAGGCCTACACTCAGATGAGAATGCCAACGAATAAATAGACTAAATGAGAAGATTTGAAAGAGTTTAAAAGGCGCACTATATTGCTATAATCGTAGTAGGCACGCGCAGACGTTACGCTTTTCCATACTTAACGCATCGCACCCAACGCACGGGCACGCACTTATTCATTTTGTGCATCAAATAAGAACAAAATTTTTTTTTTTTGGTTTGTTGTTTACGTACGCGTACGGTACGTACTTTATAAGTACGGTACAGGTACGGTACATACTTTATAGGTACGGTACAAGTACTTTTCAAAAAAATGAAAAAAAAATATTTTTTTTCGGTTAACGTACGTACCGTACGTATTTTATGGTACCGTACGTACCGTATGCGTACTTTAAACAACAACTTTTGACGTACGTTTGTACGTTAAACCGCCATCGACGCTAAATGCATCAGACGCTGTATTAATGCATCGCATAAATCATTTTGACGGGAAGCAGACTATTAATCGCTATAATGCAAAAATAAATTATACATTGTACAAAGACCTTAATGCGATATAGTGAAGAGCTCTAAGGACTCAAAATTATAGGATTTTGGCATGTCAAAGAAATCAATATTGATTGCTTACATTGGAGGATGGTATGAACCTTGAGAAGCACAAAAAAGAAAAGGATGGAATGATGAGAATGCAAATTGAATGAGGGCACTGTAAAAAAACAATATCCATCATCAAGGCCATGCGATTTTATAGCTTAATTCCATGGGACAAAAGTCTTTTCTAAGGTTAGCATAAGATCTGAGTACGCTAAAACTAGAATCAATTATCATATCAGAATAAAAGATGTACATAAAACAACTTTTATGACTAGATATGGGCATTTTAAGTTTACAATAATGCCAATTGCCTAACAAATGTGCGAACAACATTTGCAATAATAGATTCAAGAACATTTTGGACAAGTTTTTAATAGTCTTTCTTGATGACAGCTTGGTATACTTCCAAACTATGGAAGAACATATCGAGCACCTTAGAATAATCTTTGAAATACTAAGGAGAGAGGTGTCATATGGAAAAAAGATTAAGTGCTACTTTTAGAGCACCCGAAATTGAGCACATAATCTAGAAAAATGGATTAATTATAGACCCAACATTTGAGGTGACAGAAGCCCAAGGAATGTACAAAAAATCTGAAGTTTTTTAGGTCTTGTTGGCTATTACCGAAAGTTTGTGAAAAACTTATCCAAATTGGGAGCACCACTCATGATACTTGCAAAGAAACCTCATTAAAGGAATGGAACAAGTATTGGAAATAAAAATGCAAGGAATCATTCATGCAACTCAAGGAAGCACTTACAATGGACAATGGACAAAAATACTTAATCAAAATAGATGGTAGCTTAGACGGAACTGTTGCAGTGTTAATGAAAGATGAAAGAGTAGAGCATACAAGATACCCAACTTATGAATTAGGAGTTAACAAGAATAATAAGGGAACTAGAAGTATGGAGACACTCTCTTAGGGGCATCTTTAAAGTTGGAAAGTGAATGCAAAAGATTGGAGCACTTTGAGAAGCAACTAAATCTTAGCATAAAGCAAAGGAGAGGTTGTTAGAGCAATATCCAAACAGAACTATTTATCTAGCAAAGTTTAATGTGGAGGCAAGTTGGAAAGTGATTGCAAAAGTTTGGAGCAACCCTAAACCCATACTCTACAATATTCACCAACACATTAGAGCCTAAAATGAGTGGAGGAGTACCAGACCTTAATGGAAGATACTTTCCTTAAAGTACCCTATAAAGTTTGAAGAAACCAGCAAGAATAAATGAATGGATAACAAACTTTATACTGCCTTCAATTAAAAAAAGAAAAAAAAAAGGAATAACAAATTTTGTCAAGTATAATTTGATGTTCTACAATGACATGATGTGCATATAAAAAATGAAGCCTAGTGGACAAATTATGATGTTGTGATAGGATTTGCAGAGCAATATAGATGCTTAGCGATGGTTCTATTAGGACTGCATGTGATCTAGCAATTTCATTTAGGCCAAAATTTTCATCAACCTATTCAAACAACTGTATGGTGGTGTTTTATGGTGCATGTTGTCAAAGACAAGTTGCAGAACTGCCTTTTTTTTTTCTAATCTTTAAAATCTCCATTGTCACAATTTAATTGTCTCATAAGGTTTGTCATAGTGTGAGCCCCGATGGTTGGATCATTCGACACATATTTAGTATCCCCCACCCCCACCCCACCCCTCCCTCCCCTTGCACATGCTGCTTTTGCATTATGTGATCCAAAACCTAACCCTAGCCCTAGCCCTATGGATAAGTTACAATGGATTTATTTTATTTTTTTTCTTTTAAGGAACAGAACGACTATTTTTAGTTCATGTCTTTTTGTATCTTGTATCTACATTGGCATGGATTCATTTGCAAAGTATTGAAACAATATGCATCTACTCCATATGCCAATGAGGAAATTCACCCAAATATCATTTATCCTTTCTATCATAAAGGGATTAACATCAATCAGCTCATATGCTATGATGATGTGGCTTTAGAGTTTGCTGGTGTCCATACATTTGAATTTTAAAGCCAGGATTGGAGGAACGACGATCCATCTACATGGATTTGAAGAATGCGACACAATAGGCTCTGCCTGATTGTCTTCTTGTAATCAAGAAGGTAAATTATCCTTTGTTGATTTTGCTTTGCTTTTGCATCTTAGTTGGCCAAGTGGAAGATGCTTCCAAGAATACTTTAGAAACTTCGAAATATGGAAGCCAAAAGGGGTCAGTTATGTGTGATGAGGATGAGAATCAGATAGAAATGGAGATAGATCTATAAGAAGAGGAAGAACACAAGAAGATAAATATGGAAGGGTTGATCTTGTATATTCCACAACATGGAGTTGATGCAGAGGGAGATGATTCTGAAGAGGATGATAAGAATGAAATGAAGTTGTCCAATGTAACTCCAACTATGGTGGACGAAAAATAATATTTGCTGCCTTAATATACTTAAAAACAGGTCTTTGTTATGCATGTGTGCTAAGGAAGACGAGGTTATTAGCACTCTTACTGAATGGGTCTTGGAGTCATGTACATCTAAAGTGCCATTTACTAGGATCAACATGGTAAACCCAAAGCAATGGCATGATGGACCATAAAATCTCTGGTAATAAAGGCAGACTTTGTCAAACATTGGGACAAGGAAGTGTTTGAGATCACCAGTAATACAGGTAATGCCATTAAGCTTAAGCAGAGTTATGAGTGGTCAGGATCGTCTTATACAGAGGATGAGTTTAATCTGTCAATGGAAGAATAATTTCAACATCTTCATGCAATGGCCCCGTACAAATTTAGAGGTTTGAAAGGACCTTTCGTTGTGGGAGCATAAGTTTCATAAATTTCGCAAAATTTGAACAAGATAATATTAACATTCTTATTTGTGGGAAGTAGATGATTTCTATTGCTGGCAGCACAAGGTAGACAAGAAAGATTGGAAGACTCCACTCTGTTATGATACATGTCAAGATTCATTAATATTGAGGTAATCATCTTCAGCTATACTTTCAATCCAAGGGGAGCAGAGTTTGTGTATTACATTCGTGCATTATGCAGGTTTGAGAGTCATTTCCAATTGGCATCTAACACTGAAAGAGTGTTAAGAATTAGGCGAGAGGTGATTGCTGGAATAGTTTGACGACCAAACCGGTCTAAGAGCGAGTAACATGTTTAATAATCTAGCTGCTGGCTTGATTCACCTGAGGTTAGAAGCTGAGATTGAGAAGATTGGAGTAAGTCCATTGGTATTCAAGTTGTTTTTGTTGCCGCAGGGTGAGGCCATGATCGATATATAGTGAGGGAATGAAGATGATCTTGCCTATTATGAACGGAGCATGTCCTTCAGCTTCACACCCTGGCGCAGTATGGCGTCTTTTATTAGTGCATCTACAACTGTGAATTTGACGATGCGTGGGCAGTTTGGGTGCTGAACACCGCGATGAGTGGCCCTGACAATGTGTATGAGAGCATGGAACCTCATGTGTGACAGGACCAATGTGTGGAGTCGATCAACGAGGTTCTCCCCTACTGCTTTAGAGAGGCCACGAACCACCACCATTCTGTCGACTGTGACTCTGCTCCTGTTGCTCCATGAATCGTGAGGCAATGTTCTCCACCCCATTAGATGTTGTTGGCGGAGAGATTTGGCGGCTGGGCTGTGTGTCCATTTTATGTATTTTGGGAACATGATTATCTTTAATGCCATTACGTTCGCAAATAGTTTTTACAAGCTTTTTGTTGGGGGGAGGAAAGGTTTATTAAAAAATAGGGGCTTTTTGTGTGTGCTGAACCATTGAGCGTTCATATAAATATAGAGAAAAAGATGTAGCTAAAAAATAAAAAGGGAAATGAAGAAGCTTATATTATCGTTTTAAGGGCTTATTATTTTTAAACATAACGAACTTTTTAAGAACTTTTTTTGTTTATCTTTTTAAGGCCTTATTATAATGAAACCCGTAAACACGAAGGCAGCTAGGATTTTTTGATGGCTTGCATGTTGGAGGATGCCCAGATGTGTTGGACGGCCTGTCTGTCTCGAGCAGACTGTTGCAAGGGGTAATGTAATGATCCTCATAAGTTTGAGCTTGAGTTTGTGCTCTGGAACATAAATTTTGATGCTTCATCGGCAGATTGTGTTGAATTGGCCACAAATTGATTTTAGCTAGCTTTTCAGGTGTAAGCATGGCAGAATTTAGGGCCGCTTTTGGATTCATGCAGCAGAATAGGAGGAGATGAACGAGAGAGGCTTGGTTACTTGCAGAGCTTATCTATGGCTGAACAAGCCAGAAGACCTGCAAAAGGCCACATTGCAAACTATATACGGAAGATCATTGTAGTGCAGTAAGCTTTTATGAAGATATTGAAACTAAGACAGGCAGGTTGGGCAATTTATTGTTTGTGCCTCTTTCATTCCTTGCTTTAGGATATAATGTTATGGCGGCCATGTTTTGTATCGAAAAAAAAAAAATGGAAATTTTTGTTTTGGTATGTTATGGGAGATTTTTTTTTTTTTTTTTTTTAGAAAATAAATACAATTCAAAAAACATTGGTAAGTTCATGAATAACATATAAGAAAATGCAAATATATTTTGCACGATTTTGGTTGAAGGGAAAACAATTATTGCTTAAAATCATGAAGATTTTTTGCATGAATCATTGGAAAACCAATGGTCTAATATTGGCATGCAGGCATGTGGCCGTCCAAAAGCTTTCAGAGCAGGGGCTTTTTCCATTTCTACCTGGTCGCCCTTCTGCAAGTTTCAAAAGCTGCCCCCTTTCAATTCCCAATCAGCCTTAGGAGCTTTCGATTTTGCTTATCAGGAGCTTTGGAGTGATGGTCAATGGTGCACTTGTTATGAAGCTTGTGTCCTCATGTAAGAAGTTTTAAATTTTGTTGCCATATGAATTTCCACAAGAAAGCTCGTAGCAGAACTTCTACAGGAGGTAACTTGGATGAGAAAAGGATATTGCCAAAAAGTAGCTCCGTTGCTGCTGCCAGAGCATTGAATGCAAGCCTTCACATTTTTTTCAGCTTCTTATTTCCATCATAGTGAACTTGTTGAAACAGAGAATGTTCCAATGCAGGAAGCATGTGATGTGCCTTTAGTTATTGGGAGAGGAAGGCCAAAGAAGGAGAGCACCCTCAGATATTTGCAGAAGGAGCGGGGAATTGCCAAACAAGAGAGGAAGAAGGAGTGGGTTATGGAGGGGTTGGGGGGGAGGGGGGTGGGAAGGGCCAGAAGTAGAGGGAGGAGAAGAAAAGGCAATGGAAAGAGCAATGAGAGAGATTTAGGCAAAAGATGGCACGAAACAACAAAGCAAAAAAAGCCTGATGTGCAAATCTCTAGTGTTTTTTATTTGAGCATTATTGTGAGTATTGAAGGGATGGATATATGGGGAGGACATATACATGAGCACCTGTAGGTTTCTAGACAGTGATTGCATAGCTGGGATGGTGTCGCAAGAGCGAGGGTCAGAGTTAACCATTTGCATTTGCAATGTCTGTCTAGGATGGAGATGGCGACCCTTAGCTCAGTGAATTTATAATTGAAGTGTGCTTCGGATTGGTTGACCATAAGCCCCCTGGTAGAGTGATTATTTGCAAGGCTCTGCGTGACACACACTTGCATTGTTTTGTGGGGATGATCGGATATTGCTTCAAGGATTTAGGGAAGTTCCGTTTCAAATACTATGTAAAGGAGGTGTTCGTAGAGCAAATGGAGAAAGTAAAGGACAAGTACGCCCTGTATGAAGTGAGCGAGATTAAAAGATGTGTAGTACTAGACAACCGAGATTTATTGCAGCATGCCAAGCATTTCGTGTTTTACCATGGAAGAAAGTAAAGTTCCCCTAATCTTTGCTATACTGTACCAAGTATGTTAAGAACTGAAAAGTTTATCCTGTCTAGTGCTTGGGTGCTGCCCTTCAATATTGACACATTAGCCACGCGCGAGTACAAATCTTGCCGCTTATTTCTGGTGTCCTCTATCAAGGCTCGTAAGGTGAAATATGATCGATTCTGGAGTGTCTAGAGGGCACATATCTTTGTTGCCTCTGCCCATGCTATCACTTACTGGCCAAATAATTTTGGCCAACAGTTTTGCCAACAACGAGCCGACCATGATAGTGTTCCTAGTGCCATGAGGCCACCGGACTGATGTAGCATGGGCGAGCTATCCCAGAGGGGTGCTGCGAGCGCATCATGGGCGAGCTATCCCAGAGGGGTGCTGCGAGCGCATCATGTTGATTCGTTGTAACCCTTTTGGAGGCTTATCTTGTTTTATATTGCTACCGGCACCCTGCTTATGCTTGGCATCTTGACCATGCGAAAGTGCGTCGCTATCATCAACTTTTAGCTGAGTGCATTGCGGGCTTTAATGTCCCACATTTTGTAGTGGTTCATATTACGAGCCCTTTCTCTTTCTGCACCTTCTGGTGTCTAAAAGGTCAGAACCAAGAATACCAAGATCTTGTGCAAGAATAAAAGATTCTTACTCAAAGGAGCTGCTCCAGTTGAAAAAGCTACAAAATATTCGGAAAGACACAAGGAAGTAAAAACCCGCGACCGGCAACAGGAAGCCGGGAGCAGGTCACCAATGCATGCCAGAATGGCAGACCATATGCCATGAACTGAGAATATGGTACTTGGGGAGCCAAAAAATTCCCCCTTCTTCCTTCAGCGATGGCGCCCCCAGAGCAAAGCTATCGACTTTCTTCTTTCTTCTGTGCTATTGACTTTCTTCTGTGCCCAAAGCTCCATTTCCTTAGCCGATGTAAGCCCCATTTCCTTTCTTCTTAGTGACAGCACAGAGTCTGCGGCAATAGGTCGAAAAGGGGTTTGAGGCCCGGGGTTGCATCTGCTTGAACAGACTTGAAAAGGGTTTCTGTGCATCGGGGGCTTTTTCCAGATCGAGTTTAAACAGGGTTCTAAATCCTTTCTTCCTTTCGACACTAAGCTTCCTTTCGAGATCCTTTCTTCTTCTTTTGTTTTCTGCATTCAGAGCTATAGATATGTCCAAGCTAAGGTTACCGCCATTTCCACAGGCTAAACAAGTCAAAACATGGCCGGATTCAAGCTATGGCTTTAACCGGACATGCGGAATGATCGACCCAAGATACCATTCTGCAATGCAATGGTATGCCACATGGCATCACCAGAATCACCCAACACCAAATTTGGCGACCCAAGTACCATATTGTTCCTTGGAAGCAGATAAAAAGAGGTAGAATACTGGAGTGCAATAAACAGATTGGAAATCGCTGGTAAATTTCTGGAATACCATACCACAAAGTTTGTCGCACATGCTACTCGCCACATGGCTCAACGCGATTAGAAGCCAGGGCTGAGCATCAACAAATTGGCAAAGATATTTCGAGCGAAGGAATACTCTTGTTTACTTACGATGTTCTCAGTAAAAGCGTCGATAGTACTTTTTTACGGCTTCTTCTTTACAAGTTCTAGTCATAAATATTTGTGTAGAACATACTGTCCCATTCTCAGGAGTTTCACCTCTCGGTTCAAACTCGAAAGGTATCAAGACAACTACTTTTCAAGAATGGAAACATCCAAGTCAAATACAAAAGGACTTCTAGCATCTTTAACAATTCATCATGGCACTTGGCATTCTTATCATGTGGCAAGGACAACTTTTCTCTCATCCATGGGCCCCTTGCAAAACTATAGGTTCTTCAGGTGTCCATGTCTTCCACGTGGCCGTGTAGAATATTCACGTGGGAAAAAATTGTATGACCACCTAGAATTTTTCATCTGAATATGACAGAAACTAGATCCTGCAAAATCATCTTCTTAGACCAGCTCATATCCAGCTGCAAGATTCCTCCTGTGATCAATGATTCTCTATATTATATTCAGACAATCTGAGAAAAGGAGGCATACTGTTTATAGTGCTTTGACAATGTCTCCTCGGTAAAGTCTCCAAAAGTTACAACAGGCATCTGAAAGAGAAGTTACAGGTGTTCAGCCTAAGCACAAAAAGAAAAGTAAAAGTAGAATATCTCGTCACCATATTGTTCAAAATATCTTTCTCATGAAGAGGTTCGTCCCTGCCATAGCCAAAACAAACTATCAGTATTTAATCACAGTAGATTTTCAGAAGCTGATTTTTTGTACTAACGAATTACCATAAGGATTAGGTGGCTTCTATATTAAAAGCTACAACCCTGCACTTTCTAATGGTTTCCCATATCTAGCATTGGACTGAGTGGATTATGGTGGATCAGATGTGCTTACCAATGTGGTTGCATGAATAATGCAAATGTGTTCCTCTCTATGCTTAGACCTCTTGCTGCCTGTAGAACAAGATGTTATCCCAAACTTAATATAAATCAAGATTCATTTTTTCTAATTAAAATCTACTGCATATGTTAAAAGGTTGATTTGAACCAGTAGCTATTACATGGCCTGCGCGTCATAAAGTCACAAGCATCTGCTTTTCAAAAATAATTCCCAACTATAACAGAGGATTAGAGGCCAAGGCAGTTATGGATGGGAAAAAAGACCTTGGGCCTCTCAGTGCCCTTTCAGAAATCACAAATCATTGTTTTGGCTTTCCATGTCTTTACTCTAAACATTTAAAAAATGTTCAGCATTCCACCCCAAAGTCGATTCGCTGCACTGTGCCTTACAATCCACTTCTTCACAATAAGGTAGTATATCCCTAACCTTCTGATATCCACCTCCTTCATAATAAGCCCTAATATCACTTTGCAAATTGTTAAGACACCTTCATACCCTAACACAATGCGGAGTTGCATGAAGAAGTCCTCCTGACATTATTTCCGTGGCTTGTCCCATTTGATATGCAATTTCATCTTCCTGAAAATTAGCCTGTAAATAAAAAAGCATTAAGTCACAAGATTTTCAGCAAAGTTGATACTGAGAAAACGGTCAACAGAACGTGCAGAAAGAAAAAATAAACAATAAATCCTTCACCATCCATGCTTGTGGTGAAACATCTAAAATAATCAAGATCAAATACTTCCACTTGGCACTTCCTACTTGGATATCCATCTCTTCAATAATTCAGGCCTTTCCAAGGATATGCAATTATAACAAAGTGAATACTCTACTCTAATTTTCCACAAAATTAATGAAGGCCTTTATCTTTGAAAGAGGACATCGAAACCGCATGATTCACCAGGGTTAGCCTCCAAACTTTACAGGTGTATTTCTATTTATTTGTCTTGGAATTTCCATGCAGAATCTTTGGACCTTCAAAACATATTAATACATGTTTCTTTCTAGCAAACAAAATCGTGCGTCACCACTGTTGACAATCAAGATATATCACCTTCACAACCACTCCTGACCGAGTTTTGATATATAGCCCAGCTTCAGGATCAGGACAAGGAATCTCCTTCCCTTGTTTTGTATACATTGCACTTGTAAGACCTGCAAATTGTCATCTTAAGAATGCGCATTGCAAAACTACATGGAGCTACTGAAACTAAAAAGCACAATGTAAAAATCACCCGTGAGACAGCTATGATCCACATGCCATCCACACCAAGAAGTAACAGCTTGACTTTCTAGGTCTACACTGCACAAATGATGACAAAAATAGTCATAGATTCATAAGACGAATAGATCCGAACCAACAAGAAAAAAAAAACAAAAGAGACTTATTGAACATCCTGATGAGAAATTAAGGTATGCTAAAACGAATATCATGGGAAAAATAATGGACAGACTAGAAAATCCATAAAAGTGGTTTGACTTCCCAGATATTGGCAATTTGGATTATGACAAAATGTATGTTGTAACCTTTGCCTTTTAAAGGTGTTTATGGTTGTTGGTGTGAACAAGGGGTAGTGAATCCACGTGATCCAGCACGTCCGAGGATGTTCTTATATTTCAAATGATAAGGCTGAAGATAGTACAATGATACCTTTGCAGTGCTATAAAGAACTTTCAACAGAACCATGGGACAATTACTACGAGAAATAACTAATATGAGAAAAAGTAAATACCTGATAGTGCTTGAAAATAATGTAGAAGACGGCCCTTGTGACATTTGGATTTTTTTAACATGTCTGTCAAGCTTGGTATATTCTTGAGCACACCTTTACCCAAAACTAATGCATGCAATTAAGCAAAAAAGATGAGTAACTGAAAGACCAATGCCAAGATAGACTTAACTGGATTGACCTTACAAAGAACTGGCATTAACCAACCAAAAGAAATACTATCAAATCTCTAGATACTAAAAATCCAATCAATGACATCGGGGATAGGTGCTTTGGATTGTCTTAAGCTTATACAATTAGATAGGCCAAATTACCTTTACTTAGCAGAAGAGAACTCATGAGGATGATAAAACCTGTATGACATTTATTGGGTCTTCTATTATGCAATTAAAGGCCATACACTTAAGGTATTATCTATGTTTTGAGTAAAATGAGGACCTGAAGAGTACACAGATAAGCATATAACAGACATAATAGAAGAGATATAATAGACATGAGGTGTTATTTTTCCAGGTCTTAGTTTTGAGAACTGGGCATCAGAGGACATAAGTACTTGTTTGCTTGAGTGCATTGCAATGATCGAATAATACTAAGGATGTCAAAACTATAATTGACAAATTAAGCTATCTGCGCGGTAAATCTAATAGCAGTAAAAACGTACTAACTGAATGAATGTTATTTAGCAGTTATTTAAATAGAAAACCATTGAAGTGAAATCAGAGTAGATGCAATTATTTATTGACTGCGGGTTAGAATGGTAAGTTAAACTAAATGTCTATGTTGGTCTACCTATTCCATAAGTTATAAAATATATATATTCATCCTCGAATCTTAACATTACAAGTTTAATTTACTTACCATATTTATCACAATGCGATGCTAGTAGAAGCCCAATATCTATCATTAACTGTCCCAACGCTTTAAAATCTGCAATAAATCCACATAAACTGGGCCTGTATATATACTTTCTAGAACAAATTGAAATGTGCCTGAAAGGTATAGAAAAAGTAATATACTTTGTTCAAGCTCTGGAAGATGCTTGTTGGGCCACAGATTCGGCCTACAATATGATGGGTACCTGCAATAAGGATAAGTTAAATAATGCTAATTGAAAATTTTTATACGTGGCTGAACCAACTTCAAATATAAACCATCCTTAATTGAATGTAATCACCATTTATCAATTCCTAAAAACCTTTGGAGAAGCATCCCTCCTTTCTAATCCTTAAAAAATTCCCAATAAAAGTATTATCCTCCTTTATGTCTTTTACCACTTTACTGAAGAAGGCTATGGAGATATTGGAGATGATAATAGTGATAATTGAGAGGTGTTTTGGGGATGGGGGATGTTAATGACATAGTTGCCATTTCATCGCCATCAAACACCATTTATAATTCCTGAAACAGATCGAGAAGATTTGCTCTGTAAAACTCTAATATAACTTAAAATACAGAATTTATTAAGAAACTTTGAAGACCGATACTTGTAAAAGAAAATGCCATTGAGACAACAACTTTGCACAGGGAAGGCATTTGTCATCATTTTATATGTTATTGTAAAGCCTACACATACAACACTTGAGCATTGTCTGCATAAAATGATTTCAAATGGAAAAAACCTTTCCATAAGCTCTGGATCATTTGTTGGTACATCCATGACTGGATTTGCATAAAATGAACCTTTCAAATGATCTGCAAGTTTTTTTCAAACAAAATACTTCAATATCCTGCCAAACAATTTATTAAAGTGGTACTAGAAAATACGAGGTAGTTTCCTGTCTAATCCACTGTGTTTACTCACACTCTCAAGATACAAAATTTGTTATGCCACAGATTTTTTGGCATATAAATCCAATTCATTTGGAAAATAGTATATCAAAACATTTCTTTGTTCTCTTTTGCAAACTAGAGTATTCTACAATTCAGTATAAATAAATCACCTCTTGCAAAATACCTCGCGTGACAATTTATGGAATGCTCATAAAACTTGATTCTAGACTAAAGTCATGCAGTAAGATGGGATATCTTCCAGCTACATGCACCCCCAGTTAAATTAATTCAAAGCCCAGCTTGATTCGGGAATTCTTTGAACGTCTTTATTGATTCTTTTGCAATTTATTATCCCACCCAGAGAAACCAAAATCATATATGAACATAAGACCAAACATGATGAATTGAGAGTTTATGGTCTACAAGCACGCCAATCGCATTCAGGTTTGCCTGATTCTAGAATCTCTTTCCCATGGCTCCACCCAAATGAGTATCTACAGTAGGGGAAAAAAAACAATCATATAATTCAAAAAAGCACATATTGCCTCCTAGCAACACACTGTACTGTAATATGGCCTCTCAAATATGAAGTTAAGTCCACCTAAGGGAAAGCTCAATTTTGCTGTAGAAGCAAGCATCTTTGCTAACATTAGCTTGTAGAAAGGACATCTAAGGAATCAAATTTGAAACAATAGACCCTACAGTAAAACTCCAAAGAACTGAAACGAAGATAAAATTGCCATCATCATCGAATGGTAAGATTGCCAATAAAGGAAATGCATTCATGTACTTATACTGTCCTCTTTACAAAAAAGCAAGAGAATGAATGTCCCTTGTATAACATTTCTATCCTCAATTTCCCCTCGTGACAGTAAAAACTTTAGGAATAATGGAATTGCCTATGAAGAGCAGGACACCAAGCAGACCTGCTTAAAGGATCTTCTAGCTCTTGTTTTGCATCGTCAGCCAAGTAAGCAAGCCTGTTTAAACGAACAATTTGCACACATAAAATAGAAGATTCGCATTCTTCCACTGAAAAGAGACAAAACCTACTTTTTTGAAGACATCAGCAGATTTTTTCGCAGGTTAGGAAAACGAGGAACCTGCAAACATCAAACCGAAGAACACCTCTAATGAATCTAATGATGGCCACGTATCCACCACTGTTAGTTCCTAATTGACTCATAAATCCATCCGTGGTGCGTCGTTCTAGCACATGTATGGCGTGTAATTACTACTAAATGAAACATCAGAAATCAAACTGTAAAGAACATTTAGAGACTTACGCCGGAAATTGCAAGAATGCCAAGTGAGTTAGGTCCAAATCCAGCTTCTAATGCTTCAGACAGATCTGTGGTCCGTTCCTACAAATTAAGTACACTAGAAAGTAAGAAGCATGGCAGACAACCAAATATATGTTTTAAGCTATGATTTTGTTCTGGTGTACGATAACAATGGCGTACCTGAAGCTGATAGTAAGGAATTCTGACAACGTCTTGACTGCACATGGTGCCATAGAGCCTGCGCTGTCCGTCATCGAAACAAGTTTAATTGACAGACCTTTCGCAGTGCTAATCTGAGCCGGAAAGGTGGGGAAATTTGGAACCTAGACAGCCAAATTGGAAATTTGAAATTTTATTCGGGGGCTAACTTTGTTGTAGACATATATATTTTCTTGGGTGCCACTGCCCATACACCAAATCGTCGTGGACCATCAAATTTCTCAAGAAATGAATCCATCTAGACCATTGAACTAGGTGCGTGAAAAAAGTGGTCCAATCTTACCTTGATCCACAATAAAATATTTGAATGATCCTTACTATTTCAAGATAGACGCATTTTGTGGGGAGATTTTAGTATCCAATTTTTCCAACAAGTATATTTACATCAGACCAAAAGCTTTTAAGACATACAATTTAATTGACAAAAATATTTTAATTTTAACTTTTTCTTGTCTACAATTCTTAAGTGATCCATCGTGGTAATTCATATAGGGAGGTGCCCATAAACCGCCCAATTTAAAAAAAAAATTTATTACGATGGGTTTAATTTTTTTTTAATCTCTCTATTTTGAAATAACATTATGAAATTTCAAAGTTTAGCTTTCAATTGATACTAAGCACGAGTCGTTTCGACAAATTGGAAGGTTGCTATAAAGATTTTAAGCTGTATGGTAATTTTGACACCAATAGACCCCAAAATGCCCTTCAATGGACCACCAAAAGCCCTCCAATGGACCACTAAACTCGCGAATTGACCTTCATCGGATCACAAGTGCCCATCAAAAGACCATGCATTTAACTCAATTTTTAATAGTGCTTAAGGTGAGCTATTAAAGGGCCAAGGTGGGCTATTAAAGAGCAAAAGTGAGATATCAAAGGGTAAAAGTGGGCTATTAAGGGGTGGCCATTGAAGGGAGTGGGTGAAAGAAGGGCACCTCCCCTAGTGTGCATTTTAACAATGCAAATTCCTCGAAAGGAGCTACTTTGTGAGCAATAGATAAGATTAGCAAGCAACCTCTAGCACGAATAACTTAGAGCTGAATATGCTTTGTGCATGTGTAGGAGAAGTTGACATTCTTTTCATTGGGATCAATAATCCCACGAACCTTGGTCCAAATTTTGCAACACTCACTACTGAGCGGGCTATTAGCGACGCCGCTAGGCGACGCCCCATCGACGTATTAGAGAGACGCCGGACATCGCATGAGGACGCCTTTGCAAATGTTGCACCTGACGTTGCAAATGACGCCGCTTAGATTCGCCGCGCTTATTTACATCACGCCGCCAGTGAAACGCCATGTTTGGCGTAGACGCCGCCGCGGATTGTTGTTAATACGCCGCTAGGTTTCTAATCTCGCTCTATTTTTACCCATGAAACGTTGTTTTCGATGTGTGTGCAAACATATTTGCAACGCCCGTAACGCCCTTCACACGCCGCCATAACGCCTTTAAGACGTTGTTCTTTACGCTACAAACACGCTTGTTTTGACGCTTCAAATGGCATTTTCATTGTGACATCGTGATTTAGCATGTTTTTGTTGGGCGACGTGTAACAATTTTAATAAAAAAATGTAAGAAGCTTGAAAGTCATTTTCAAAAAAGAATATTGAATAAGAAGAAACGAAAAAAATAGAATAGAATAGAGTATATATTTATGTGTCATGAAACAAGAAGAGTAAGAAAAATCGCGGTCAAAAGAAGTCACTATGTGATGCCTATATCTAATCATCCGAACATCACACTCACCATCTAACTATCATAATACTCATTCATTCTCGCTGATGCATCATCATCATCATCATCATCATCATCATCTCAGACGATTGTCATTGTTATCATCATCATGATCCCTATCCTCATCAAGATCATCCTCATCATCCTCATCCCTCGAATTGATCTTGCAAAGCAAAGCAGTGATTGACCTTGGTGATGCATTACATCATTAGCAAGGGCCCCATCTAGTTCTCGAATGGCTTCCTAGAATTTTTATAATCATTAAATTAAAGTTCATCTAGAAAGATACAAATATGCAAATAACACATATAATAATAAACCAAATAAATAAATAAAATATTTACTTACATTAGGATTCACTCTTGGCAAAGTACCACCATTTTCACTTAGCCTTCAAATAGCTCAAGAGGCTCCAAAACTCACTTGCCACGTTGATGTGTTCATTGTTGGGTTTAAAACCATAAATTGTTTCCTATATCAAGTATCACGGAATATATAAATAGGACAATTTTAACTACAAATATAATGCAAATAAATACTTACAACTCAAGATAAATGAAGATCTACCACCGTAACCCAAATGAGATGGACTAATTTAGTACTACCATTGCATTTTCCTCCTCGGGCTTGAATGTTTTCTATCCGATCCTTGGCCCGCTGTAAATGCAATCTATAGCATTATATGGAAGGAAGTTAGATTATTGGCATATAGCAAAAAAGTGTATTAAAATTACTAGTTATACCTTTGAAGTCGCTTATGCTTTTTATATTTTGAGGTACTGGTATCTTTGACCAAGGAAAGTCTTTTTGTCTTTCTTTATCTTTCAATAATATACTCTCTTCATATACATCAACCATTAGTAAAAAAAAAACTAAAATAAGCAAAAAGAAACTAATGAATAAAATTTGGTTACCTCCTCCTCCTAAGGTGACCACCCATCATGGAAGTTATTTTTTCCAATTAAAAATGTTTGTATTTTCTTATAGCCGTATTGTTGGCGATGCTTCACACACATCTTCAATCTCTCGAGGGTTGTAACCGGCCAGCCATTCTCCATCAAGGGAAAAATGTTTGAGATCTTTACGTCAACCAAGTCATACAACCGGTTGTAGCATAACCTCCCCCACTCATTGTGGTCAGGGATATTTTCACTATATAAAAAAAAAAAAAGAGTATATGAAAAAGTGCATCAACTTGATTCTAACTAAGTTCTATACTTACTCAAGAAACTTAGGGCCATCCTTCAATTTGTTTGGTGCGCCTTTAACCACCATCTCTTCCTTATCTCGAACCTCCCGCCTCTTCTGACGATGTGGGTTGTCATTCCTTGGTAGTGCTCTTTTTTATTTACTCCTAATAAAAGAGACACAAAACATCCTTAGAAAATATTAGTGGTAAAGAAACTGCTATTCAAATTCAAAAAATTAAATCGATAATGCACTATGCATCATAGATGTTTAAGAATGAAGAGAAAAGACTAACAAAAAAATCTTTCATCAAATTGCATGCATTAAAACAACATAAATAAAATGAATGCTAAGTAAACTCTTTATCGCCTAAAAAGTCTTTTTCAAGATTCCTTGGGACATGCAAGTGTGAGCTATCCTCCTCAAGGACGGGCTTTCTTTCATGTATACTAGCATCGCTTGTATAAGATGCAAGATGTTGGGTACCGATTTTATCTCAGAAGTTAAAATGATGCAAACCAAGCCATACCGTGATCTATAGACGGTAGGCGGACGGTATTTTTATTTTTGGTCCAAATTAGACTAGTCTTGTCACCAGAATATCATCTTGTACGATTCACTAGTTAGAAATATCCTATCGCCGGCCAACAGTGGAGGACATGTGATAGGCACAAGTTCTACCACGGGTTATACAATGATGATCCCCGACGTGGTAGAACTTGTGCCTATGCGTGTCCTCCACTTTGTCTGCCATAAGGCAGCAGGATAAGCTCCACAATAATTGTGTGAGTATGCACCAAGAAAATTGGCTTCCATGTACACCGGGCGGGTTAGTGGGTTGTTGCCTAAAATTTCCTCACTTCCCCTCGCGGGCGGATTCTATCCCCCCACAAAGTGTGCATGTATGGCTAAAGTTTTGCCCAACTGATGTGTGGTGAGTTGGTATAGGCCTAGTAATGCTAAAATAAATATGCACTTGGTCGTGGGTTCAACCCCCGCTGTATGTTTAGCTTTGGGAGTTGGTTACCGGGTTATAACGATGATGATCCCCGACGTGGTAGAACTTGTGCCTATGCGTGTCCTCCACTTTGTCTGCCATAAGGCAGCAGGATAAGCTCCACAATAATTGTGTGAGTATGCACCAGCAGGATAAGCTCCACAATAATTGTGTGAGTATGCACCAAAGAAAAAATTGGCTTCCATGTACATGGGGCTGGTTAGTTGTTGCCTAAAAATTTCCGACTTCCTCGAGTACAGATTCTATCCCGCCACAAAGTGTGCATGTATGGCTAAAGTTTTGCCCAACGGATGTGTGGTGAGTTGGTATAGGCCTAGTAATGCCAAAATAAATGTGCACTTGGTCGTGGGTTCAACCGGGTCGCTGTATGTTTAGCTTTGGGAGTTGGTTACCGGGTTATAATGATGATGATCCCCGACGTAGAATCCCTCTTGGCCTATGCGTCCTCCACTTTGTCTCCGCCATAAGGCGCCAGGATAAGCCTCTACAATAATTGTGTGAGTATGCACCAAGAAAAATTGGCTTCCATGTACATTCCGGCTGGTTAGTCGGGTTGTTTTAGAAAGTCACGGAAATTTTTGTATTTTTGTATTTTGGTCCAAATTTAGACTAGTCTTGTCACTAGAATATCATCTTGTACGCATCAGCTAGAAATATCCCATCGCGGCCAAGGCAAACCAAAGTGGAGGACACGATAGACACAAAGTTCTACCACGCCGGGATCATCATCGTGATAACCCCAAAGAACCAACTCCCAAAGTTAAACATACACCGCCGTGGTTGAACCCCCAATTAAGTGCACATTCATTTTGGCATTACTAGGCCTATACCAACTCACCACACATCCGCTGGGGAAACTTTAGCCATACATGCACACTTTGTAGGAAGTGGATATCTCCCCGCCTTTAGGAAGTCACATAAATTTTTGTATTTTTTATTTTGGTCCAAATTTAGACTAGTCTTGTCACTAGAATATCATCTTGTACGCACTAGCTAGAAATATCCTACTACCTGGCCAAGGCAAACCAAAGTGGAGTCATCAGAATATCATCTTGTATGCACTAGCTAGAAATATCCTACTACCTGGGCCAAGGCAACCAAAGTGGAGGATATGTATAGGCACAAGTTCTACCACGCCGAGGATCATCATCGATAACCCCAAGAACCAACTCCCCAAAGCTAAACATTAAGACTGGCCAAGGTTGAACCCCCCCAAGTGCGCACATTCATTTTGACATTACTAGGCCTATACCAACTCACCACACATCCGCTGGGCAAAACTTTAGCCATACATGTATACTTTGTAGGCGGTAGATATCTCCCCTTTAGGAAGTCACTTTTAAATTTTGTATTTTTTATTTTTGGTCCAGCTAGACTAGTCTTGTCACTAGAATATCATCTTGTACGCACTAGCTAGAAATATCCCATCGCCGGTCAAGGCAACCAAAGTGGAGTTATTCCAGATTCAAAAAGTGTACCGGGGTAAATGTGTGGGTGTATCTATGATCAACCAATTTTAGCCCAACGTGAAACACTCCGATCTTTGTATACGCGACTTGTATAAATGCAAGACACGCCATCAAGAGATGCATTTGTCGCTAGAAGTCCATGAGGCTAGCTAATGATTTGCAACCAAGCATCATCTTCAGCTTTGAAGCAATGGGAAATGGCGAACCATCTTCGGGCACGCTCTTACCCTTGCATATCATTTTTGAAACCTAGAGGCATTGCACACCATACAATGCGTAGTTTTGCTAAATGTTTCGTGAGGATAGAAGATCATGCAATCATTTGAACATGCATGAATGCTCTTGTAACCAAGACCAGCTTGCATGAATAATCTTCTTCACATCATCTCGATGATCGGGTAAACTATTCCCTTTCGAAAGATCTTTCTCGCAATAACCTACATAACCAATATGATAAATGACCAATTAATAATTGTTGCTAATACCATGAAGACGAAGTCCAACATATAACCATTATTGATAAGATAGTAAAGAAAAGCCCATACTAATCAACAAACAAATTAGTTAAGTTGCATACTTTTAAAAGGTCGCATTACACACTTGTGTTGCTCCATCCATACTTCATTTGTAAATTGAGAATTAACAAACAAGCGCATAATCTTGACGTTTGAGAGTCATGGGAAATAGATTTGTCTCCCATCCACCACCATCATGGGATCATTACCATAATAGTCATGTGTCCGCCCTCCATCACCAACATCTTCCTCAGATTCTAAATCATCCAAATCAACATCGGATTAAGCTTTCTAACATATCCATCATTGGGTCCTCGCCACCTAAACTCAAGAAGAGGGAGCACCCTCTAGTGTTTTTTGTTCTTCTCTCATTGCACTTTCTAAAGCTTTTGTGCTTGGGGTTGAGAACCCGTGGGTCGGTTGAATGACCTACAAGAGAAGGTAACATAAATTCTACCAGAATCCAAAGTCATACATAACTAGAGTTTGATAAGCACCTCATGTCCAAAGACGAAAGCATCCGGATGTAGTTGGAGCTTCATGTCTTCCCCATTTAATGAGATGATCCCGGACGCATTGATCTCAAGCACCCTTTTGACCCACACATCGCTTGCAATCACACATGATCTTATCGGCGCCTAATATTCATAGAAAAAGTGATAGTTACTTTGGCATGAATGTACTAACTAAAAAGCAATGAATTCTTACCGTAAAAGGGGAATCTCATCTTATGGCTCTTTTCGCTAACATCCTCTATAATCCTCAAAGTACGCTTGTACACCTAATTTATCAAGACTAATCTGAGCAACGCTTATCATCCATTAATAGAAGGCTCTTTCTAGCGCTAAAGCCAAGCATACAAAAAGAAAATAGGTCTCGGGTTTTATTAGGGTTTTACTAAAAATAACGTGACGACATGACATCGCATTACAAAACGCATTACGACGCCGCAAGACCTTCGACGCGGACGCCGCGATGTGTTACATTAGACGCTGACCATACAACGGTCACGCCGCGACATGCAACGCGGGCGCCGATGATGCACTATGTCTGACGTTTCATATGCGACGAAGCGCTGTATAAACGACGCTACACGCTTCCCATACGACGGGCGCTGCGCCGGACGCGGATGCGCTGTCGCGGTAACATAGGCCATTGGCGACGCCCGCTGAACGCTTGTAATGCGACGCGGCACGCCGCATTACGCGACGCCGCGGAAAAAATCTTAGCGACCTTTTAAGAACGCTGGCTTATTCGGCGACGGGCGACGCTTGCCATACCGCAAAACCGACGCCGCTTAATAGCCCGCTCTCTAGTAGTGACTATAACATGATGAAAATGTACTCTAGCCATGGCCTTTGTCTGCCTTTTTATGTTTCTCCTTTGATATTTTATTTCAGCACCTTGTATGAGGTCATTCAAGGTATAAGTGAGGTATCGCTTGCATTTTCAATTTTCACATTAAGACAAAAAAGATATTTCGTAACAATGATTGCAAAACGTTTTTTTCTTAGTCTTCCTTTCTAAAGGAAAAGAGATTAGAGAGAGAAGGGAATGTGGATAGAAGGCAAAGCTAAAGATAAAGAAGATAGAAAGAGAATTGAATTGGCTTTTATCGCCTATGGAGACCAAAGTAGAGAAAGGAAAAATATAGGGAATAGAAAAAGAAGAGAGAGAATATAAAGAGAAAGAATAATGGAAAGAGAATAGAGAGAGAATCCCAAACGCGAAAATAATTAAGTGTAGCATTAGGGACAATCCCAGAAGTGTCTTTCACACTTTGTTTCACCTATACAAACATTTTAAAATTAAAAGCTTTAAACATGTCCAAATGAATAATAATCTAATCTATCATTACTGCTTTTGAAACATTGTAGTGGAGTTCCCTTCTACTATGCACCTGGACATATCCATATGGCTACTTTAGGGACGTGAGCTGGAAGGCACTATATGCAATGCAAAACAATAGTCATAGAGCGGAGTTGTATGATTGGGCCTACCAATCGCACTGCTCAAGGTCTTAGTGGAGTCCGGCCCTTTATACCTGGTTGAAGTATGGGGCCCAAGAGTGTCCCCTGCGACCTAGAATGACTTGCACCGTGATGCGTAAAGCCTTCTTGGTAATGAAAGCACTAGGGGTGAAGTCCACAAACCCCATATTGAATTCTCGCTGTAAAAGATGGGTTTCTTTGCTCTCTAGGGAGGGCGACCCCGATCGCCACATTGTCTATTTTTAAAAGGTGGTCAATATGGACAATGCTCGCCTCCCCTAACCTAGCTTATATCATGGCAATAGGGCCGGTGCCTCAAGATCCGCCGGAGGAAAAAGAGAGCTCAAAGATTTGCTAGATGGAATGGAGGAGCAATGTGCATACATATGCAAACAGAGGCGTATCGCCATAGCTTGGGGCAATATCTTGACGCTTTTCTTCGAAGTTACCGGGATGCCACGCCTTTAAACAAGTTAAGACAAAGACACTACCCGCCACATAAATCCCACATTGAACGTAGGCCCGAATGCTACCGCCGCATCTACTCCTGTCTATGAAAAGACGCTGTACTCATTGCCTCCATTCGCGATCGTGGGCACACCATCTCGAATTGAGATGGCGTAGATTGGTGAGCCATGTCGTGACATGCTTTATCAATGTCGCCAAATGGGAGCTCATTGAGGATGAATCTCATACCTTTCAAAGCTGCCCAAAGATATGACCAAATTTGGGCTTATGCCGAAGCCGTCGCCCGCCACCGCTACATGTGACATTGAGCATGGCTTTATGCATCTGATAGGATCATACCTTCGGGAGGTCATGGATTACGCAAGATCAGCTATGTCCTTGGGCACACATTTGACATGTATATATACATATATTTCATGATGATGTATACTTGTATAATTTGACAAGATTCTTTATTATCGCCACGGTTTTTCCTTTGAAACTTCTTCGTGGGGGATTTTAACCCTGGACAAGAATAAATTTGATGCCCTTCGGGTCCCATAGGCCGATTGGTCTTAGTGATGATAAAAGCATTCTTTTTTCTCTTTACCATTTTCGTAAAAAAAAAAGGTTCAACTATCTAATAAGCTATCAAATAATAGATGTGATGGAAGTTGTCATGTAAGGGAACAAAAAACATGATAGGTTGTGCGATGCTAGAAAAGTTATCTAAGGAACTCCTTAGAAAAGCAAGTCGCCCCGCATAAATAAAAGTATAAACCATTCTTGTAATCGCGACTCGCATGAACAACAACAACCCCCATGCCGAGAACTTCAAATACTAGATCCGAGGAGAAAAGTTGAAGATTGTCCTAGGTCGGACAAAAGGGCAAAGATAGAAGAGGTTAGAAAGGATAGGAATGGGCAAGAAAGCTGAAGCTCATGCAAGAAGAAGCTCCTCCCCCCGCATGAGATCAAAGAATAGAAGCTATGGATATTGCCGAGAGATGAGAAAGTTTATAGATAGGCTTTTCATTCATCTCGCAGCCTTTTTTCTATTAATGGTATAGGGTGGGTAGTCAGACATCGCAGCTACCCAAAAAAAATGAAAAACATAGGGAATATCCAGCTTATAACACCGGACCCCAAATAAAATTGTGTGCTATAGATGTTGGTTAGTGTACCGCCGAGAGTTTATCGCCGGATTAAAAAACTCCCCACTTTCGGTTTTCGAGGAAAAACCCTAGCTTATAAAATCTCGCAAGGGGCTTGGATTAACGCAGGGTCGCTAAACGCCCCCCACAAAACCCACGCCCCACAGAGAATACCGAAGTCGCATCACCCCCTGACCTGCACATCACCAACAGTAAAACAAATAGAGAAAAACCTTGAAAAGAGGGGGCTGGTCACGCCGCGCCACGACAAAACAACATTTACACCGGAAAAGCGGGTTGGTCACGCCACGCCACGCGAAGCTTATAACAAATATGAATAATAAATAACAATTTTTAAGGGGAAGGGTGGGGAGCCATGGATACCGCCGAGATGAGAAAGCTCGGCGAAACGCCGATGAAGAACTCGCGAATAAGAAGCATCCCTCAACCCGATGAACGCCTGAAATGCATGCATGCGACGATGCAATGCATGCATGCTCGCCTCGCAGTAAGAATGGTGATTTCGCCTAATCGATGACATCAAGAGAGAAGATTTAGCATGTGTGGTCCCAAACTCTTTGTAATAATTTCTATATTTACATTGAAGAATGAGGAATTAAAATCCAAATTTTCAACCAAAGCTCACATTCAACATTAAGATTTTAAAGTGTATATAAAATAGAATTTCAAAAGAAAGAAACATAGATGGATGGATGGATGGATGGATGGATGGATGGATGGATGGATGGATAGATAGATATCTCGAAAGGAGCTATTTTGTGAGCAATAGCTAAGATTAGCAAGCAACCACTAACACCTAATAGCTTAGAACCGAATATGCTTTGTGCATGTGTAGGATAAGTTGACATTCTTTTCATTGGGATCAATAATCCCACGAACCTTGCCCAAATTTTGCAACATTATAAACATGATGAAAATGTACTCTTTTGCCCTAGCCTTTTGCCATTTTATGTTTCTTCTTTGATTATTTTAGCACCTTGTATGAGGTCATTCAAGGTATAAGGGAGGTATCAATGTATTTTCAATTTCAATATTAGACAAAAAGATATTTCTAGATCAATGATTGCAAAACGTTTTTTTTCTTAGTCTTCCTTTTCTAAAGGAAAAGAGATTAGATAAGATAAGATAAGATGAATTTTACGGGCCCAATGTGAACCCAACGGTTATGGGATGGCATAGCGGGCAATAGCCCATCTAGAACCTCGGGACTAGGGCCCCATCACCAAACACAATAACCAAATCCAAAAAGGCTACCAAGAATAAAGATGAGATAATGCTAATGCTAGTGGTAAATTTATGATTCTAAAATTATCTAGACATAGCCACCCAAGGATTGAAGGCCATTGATCTAGAATACTGTCACCTCGCATTAATCGCCCATTTCTTTGCGCTGGCCGCCTCACCTTGCAGCTCCTCCTTACTGCTACACAATTGAAGAGGGAGAGGTCCTCCCGATCAGAAACTAGTCCTCTAAGATGGTTTTATGCCAGAACATGTAAGCCGCTAAGAGTGTCTTGAAACAACCAAAGATGGCGGAGGACGACAAGTTCACGCTTCCCACCCCAAGAGACACCCACCTCAAAGATTCACATGCATGACATCGCTGAAAAAATGCCAAGAAGCATCCACGAAGGGCATCATTTTCAAGAACCTCTATAATCTAAAGTCTGTGCCCTAGTACAGTGAGAAGGGAATGTAGATAGAGAGCATGAAAGATGCATTAAAGATAAAGAAGATAGAAAGAGAATTGAATTGGCTTATTGCCCATGGAGCACTAAAGTAGAGAAAGGAAAAAAATATCGAGAATAGAGAAAGAAGAGAGAGAATCTAAAGAGAGAATAGAGCCAGAATCCCAACACAAAATAATTAAATGTAGCATTAGGACAAACTCAGAGGTCTTCACACTTTGTTTCACCTTATACAAACATTTTAAAAGCTTAAAACATGTCCAAATGAATAATAATCTAATTCCTATCACTACTATTTTGAAACATTGTAAAGGCTCTCTTTACCATTTTCGTAAAAAGATTCGCTTATGTAATAAGTTATCAAATATTAGGATCAGATGGAAGTTATTGCGTAAGGAACAAAATACATGACAAAGCCAGCATGCTAGAAAAGTTATGTAAGAAACCCCAGAAAAAGCAAGTCATTCCGTGATAAATAAAAAAAGTATAAAAGCATCAAAAGAGGAGAAGATTTAGCATGTGTGGTCTCTGCAAAACTCTTTGGGTAATTAATTTCTTTGGCTGATTTACATTTGGTAAGAACGAGGAATTAAAAATCCAAATTTCAACCAAAGCTCACATTCAAGACTAAGAGTTTAAAGTGTATAAGATAGAATTTCAAAAAAGACGCATCGCATGCACGCATCTGACGACGAACGGATCTGACGGGACCAAGAATGGTGCAAGAATGGTTATGTAGAAGAGGATTTTATTAAGAATTGGCTCATATGTGATCGAGCGCAAGGCTCACAATAGGTCATCTATTATTGGAAAAAGGCAATGGTGACTATAAAGGAGGTGACAACTATAGTCGAAAGATGTGGTGATGTGGCATGCCACATCATCAATAATGAATAGAGTTAGAGTTATATTTCACCCCAACATCCCTTCTGAAATGTGACTCTAACTCAACTGAAAGAAAAAATAGATTGAAAATTCAAACAACACAATATTCAGGTGTTCTCTCGTTGTCAAGCAGAGGTTTCACTCCCAAAGTTGCTTCATCTTCTTGAATGGTGAGCTTGCAAGTGGCTTTGTAAACCATCGCCAATTGCTTGAGAGTGTTGTAATATTCCGGAGTGTAAACCTTATTCTGCACGCCTCACAAAGCATAGCTTGAGATCAAATGCTTACTTGAAGGATGATATTTATAATCTTTTACAAGATCAATAGCACCTAAATTGCCAACCTGAACTT
>JAJEKV010000768.1:0-93740 GCA_021234155.1 Isoetes taiwanensis
TAAGATTTCTCATTAGAGGCGAATTGGCTCGCTGGCTTAAGCCTAATGAAAGCGGAAGATGGCGAGCATGTTCAATTGTAGAATGACCCTCTATTGTGCTTTTGTTCGAGGAAATAGATAAATTTGCAGCGGGGAAGGCCCTCAAACATATTTACTGCTAGAGCATAACCACAGGTTGAAGGTTTTTGCAGCCTAGACCCCTGCCATTTTACTCGGTGACATATTTCCAACTAACCATATGATTTTTGCCCCAAATGAAGTTTACGATTATCTTTTCAATCGTAGGTAAATGCATTTTGGGAACAGCGGTCTGGGATGAAAAATAAATATGAGAACTTGCAAACCTGAGGAAGATGAAATGATTGATTACTTTTGCAATTGAAAGGCGGTGCCATAGTTTTAAGCTTCTTTACGATTTTTTGAGACAATAGGAGACCAAAGATCTTTAATTGAAATATCAAGGCTAAAGGCATTCCTAACAAAGTGGATGTCTGATTTACTAGAATGCATTTAATGCCTAAGATGTCGGCTGATCACTAGCACCAATAATTACACATTTGTCCATATTAAGGTAGATGCGGATCTTTGCACTAAAACCTTTTTAAGATCTTGATGAAGAATTCAATATTACTAACATCATTACGTAAAAGGCTGAAGGAGTCATCGCATCTTTGCCCGACATAGTGAGTTGTGAATCTCCCACGGCATGTTTAAGCCTTTCGGATTACCACAATTTTGATGGTGCATGATAATTTTGGTAGGCTGCTTTCCGACCTGATGATAAACAAATATGGAGCCAAAGGGCATCCTTATCTCACCTTTTTGTAAATTGAAGAATTTGCCGGAGGCCATTAACTAGGTGATTGAGCCGCGAAAATTAAGCCCCATGATAAGATCAATAATTTTTGAAGAATTCCTATTTTCTTGAGAGAGAATCAAAGTCCCACCTTATCAAAAGCTTTGGAAAAATCTAACTTGAGGAGAGAAATTTTGATTCGAATTCTAGCCCAATGCAAGCCCTCCATAGCAGCAATATAATTATCAATATGAACTTTGTTGTTAGAAAGGAAAGCAGACTGATGCATACTGATATTCTTTTGCAAAAAACCCTTGATTCTATTTGCTAAAATCTTGGCACAGATTTTGTAGGTTGAATTGGTCAAGGAAATTGGTCTCCACTCATTGAACATAGAAGGGCTATCCACTTTTGGGATAAGAGATAAACCCTGAGGAGATACTTGGGGTGAAGATGATTATTGAGCCAAAAACCATGCACCATAGATGTAAGATCAAATTTAAATTCATCCCGAAATGAAGGAAAAATTGCAGGCTGGGCCATCGATGCACAGGCTTTTACCCTTGGCAGAAATTTGGTAAGAGTAAATTTAATTTCATCTTGAGGAGGGAGAAGTTCCACATTGGGAGATAAAGGATCAATGATATTATCACGGAAGGGAATTTAAAAGATCAATGAAATCAGAAGCAAGAGCATCGGACCATGGGATATCGAGTTAGATGCAAAAATATTACAATATTTGAGTAGAAGAAAGTCGGCAATGTCTTTGGATGAATCAAGAATATTGCCTTACGATCATTGGTAATAGAAGTGGTGACTCTTGAGGAGCCTATTTTTAGCAACTCTAAAAAAGAATTTGGAGTTGCTACTATAGGAATAAATTTTACTTTGGACTGATGGCGGCACCTTTGGCCTCTAAATCTTGATGTTTTTAATTGATTGCTCGAGCACTTTCTTGCAAGTGTAAAAGCGGGTTAAGAGGATCAGATTGAAGATTTGCTTTGGTATGCGGATTTGCATAAGATAATTTATCTTTTTACTTGCTCTCTTCCTCTCCCAATCGAGTTACGGACCATTCTTTAATCCATGATTTGGAAGATTTAACTTTAACATAAAAATCCTTCATAGATGGCGAGCTCGATTTTAGGTAAAAGCTGGCATAATAGGACTTAAATTCATTGCAAAATTTCTCATTCTTTGAGCAAGGAACAATTGAATTTAAAAGGAATATTCCACAGCTATAGCAAGCCGGGGAGATGCTTAGTTTCAAGAAATTGAGGCTGGTGATCGAGGCTGAAGTTTTTCTCATCACTTTGAAAACAAAGCAATTATCCCAAAATCATGGCTAAATTATTTATATAAAATCTGTCTAGAAACCTGAGAAGACTACGGAGTTGCCCTTTTGTTTATTAGACCAAGTGTATTTGGGCGTGGAAGAGGGAATATGAGTAAATAGGAAAGTATCAAAAGGCTCCCCAATTTAATTTCTCGACCTTTGTCATATTAATATTTTTCCCCACCTTAAGGTCGGGATGGGGTATTGTTAAAATCACCAGCCAATATCCATGAAGCAGAATTATGATCAAGCCAAGTTTTGATATCAAGCCATAGTTTTTCTCTTTCTTTAGAGCTTGTGGAAGCATATATATTTATGATGCCAAATTGGGAATCATTGTGGTTAAAGATCACATTTTGCCAACTCTTACAGGGGACTATTGTAGATCAATGTATGAGTAATATTTTTCAAATAATGATTAGACCACGAGAGGTCATGGTGGCATCAATCAAAAAGAGAGAGAACCCGGGGCCAATCCAATTTGCTAAATTAGAACATTGAAATTTGGGGAGTCTAAGCCCTTTCTTTGTATTGTGTCTTTGCCAAGCTGCCTTTGTCTTTAACAATGTATTGCATCGTCTCCTTTCATATTTGTAATTCAAAACAATGAAAAGACTCACCATATCATTGTCGAGAATATCTATGATAATATTGAGAAAAAGCTGTTTTACAATACCTTCTCCACCTCTATAAACTTTTTAAAAAGAATCTTTGCTTGAATAAGATGCACAATGGACTACTATGACAATGTTTCTTGACTTCGGGGTTAACCCTTTCTTTGTATTCTCTACTATTTGCCTTTGCCTTTAACAATGTATTATTGGCGGCTCCTTTCATATTTGTAACTCAAAACAATGGAAGACACATCGTTATCATTGTGCGGGGATATCTTTGATAATATTGAAAGCAATCATTTTTTTACAATACCTTCTCCATCTCTATGAACTTTTAAGCGGATCACTACTTAAAATAAGATCACGAGTAGACAACAACATCAATTCTTCTTGACTTCGGGGCATTACAAGTCACGGCATTTTCTCATTCAAAGCATGTAATCCATTCTTGCCACATTAGAGCTTTCATGGATGGATGAGAGATATGGAGCCTTTGTAAAAGTTTAGCTATGAATCGATGTTGCTAATCAATGGGTCGTTATTGAAACAAATGATACTTACCTCTCAGTTGCTAGAACTCAAAGAAAACCCTTTCGAACATAGGCATATGCAGCCGGATTCGACCCGCGGAAGAGGTCTCAAGATGTTGCCCTTAGTAAAAAATATACAAAAACATAAAAAAAAAAACCCCATGTTATTGTGTTATATATTTCATGCAGTGCAATTGCCACAAATACATCACTTGAAGTCTCCTAGATATAGCTCAGCTTTCAAACAAGATGTATATCAAAATATGATTATTCATTGCAATTGCTACAACACAAGCGAAGTTTGGTAGATATATCTACGCATGTGAGGCAAGAAGTATATGAAAACACTTTTTGGAAACACTTTTTGACATTTCTTCCCTCTGATACCTTTATCTTTATAGGTTCCATAACCATTTGTGTAATGGATGGCAATAATTTACCACGAGGAGGAAGAGAGAATATTTTCTTCCATTTGAAGCCAACTATCAATGCTAAGGTTTATTGAGACATATATGTATTAATTACCCTATAGTGGATATGCAATATGCTCATCTCAAGCAGATTTTTATGAATTCTACAAAAAAAAAAAGGATTACAAACAAGATAAAATTGGTTTATCTAATATGCTAACTTGTTTATAAAACCGCCCAGACCCTCGAGTTGTTTTTGTTGATATTTGTACAGGGCGTCCATCAGTAGGCTCGAACCATTAGATGTCAGTTTGGGGTTGATCTTAGCCATCTATCAACAAAAACAACCAGCATATTGCCAAATTCATGCCAGTATATTGCCAAATTCAAGCTTTTACTTAAACCACTTGAGTTTCATCACTTATTGGTATAAAAAACAAACTTGTTCTCTACATTGACCTGGTTGTAAACATTGACCTGGTTGTAAGCATTGACTTGTTCTTTGCATTAACTTGGTTTGAGGGAAATGCATATTTGAGAGTGATAAGCAGAATTTTTGTGGTGTTAAAGCATGATAGGCAAAATTTCTTTGACCTTATAGCATGGGCTTCTTGCCTTTCTCAAAAGATGTGGCGGTTTGTTTAGATCTTAAGAAGTTGTAGAGTGTATTTGTATGTTATTGCTTTGTGACATTAAGGGTTCTACAAGGTTGAAAGTGAAAGTTACAGTTGGGAAACTTAGATCCATCTGCATTTGGATAAGAAAATGGATGGCATGCTGACCATACCCATGCGGGCCAAATGCCACTATTAAACTTGCTCAAGAGACTACATTATCGTGGTAATTTCAAATGATAACTTTTTGCATGGTCGGGGCTTCCATATTATCTAGACATGCTCACAAGACTATTGCATATAGAAATATTGGATATGAACCATCATTCAATTAAATTGGGATTATGTTTGTATTTCAAATGTAACTAGAAGTTCATTAAGATGCGATTGTGCGAGAAATTTGGTTTTGCATCTTTGTTTTGGTGGAGCGACTTTGGAAATATGGTGTCACTGCATTGAGTATACCGAACTTGAAAAGTTGGGCATTCGGAATATTCCCTCCTCTCCAAATGGGTGGGTGGTCAATGGCATGGCAAGATAAATCATCAAATAGATATTATGCAGTTACGAGTTCGCATAATTCTTTGTAAATTCAGTTAATTCTAGGTTTACTTATGGTGGATTTAAATCTACTTACGTTTGTAGATTTAAAATCCGTGGAAAAGGTCATCATAGCAAATGGTGGGGTCTACGCTTCCCTACTACGGGATGATGCGTGTGAACTGAATAAGCCTATTGTTTATCTTTTTGATCATTACGGTATCAAACACGGTATATGCGGGGAAGAGTTGAATACACTATGCAAAATCTGCAGATTAAACTTTGTAATGAATATCCTCGTCGATTGATATCGGGCAACATGAAGAGTTCTTCTTTGAATGATATGGTATGGAGTATCGGATCTTACGTATTAAACTTGCCTAGTATTGTTTGTGTGCTAGGACACTAAGTGCATTTTCTTTGTGCATTTGAAGTGTTGGGAGGAAATGTTGTGCACAAAGAAAATACACTTCGAAAATGCACAAAGAAAATGCACCGAAGTGGGCCCATCCTTTTCTCAATGCACATTGATATGTATATTAGCTGTCGATAAAACATGGATTTTCCCCTTCTCTATCGACTAGAGAGGATGACTTGGTGATCCGTCTGCAGGCAGTTTGGTAAAGCAAGATATCTGAGGGCCGGGAGACTGTGTGTCTCTTGTGGCTGCAACACATATTCTGTTTAAATGTTTAAGCCTTCAAATCTTTTGGGAGTGTGCTTCCGGGAGGCGAGATACTATTGAAGCAGATATTTTGTTCTTTGCAACTCCTTTTTGTCATGGCCGGGGCTGCCATGAGTGCACGGGGGGGCTGCGGCATCTTCTTTGGAAGCTTCTCTGGAAAATCTCCATTGGATTGCGATTGGCTTTCTCCTATAGTATTCAAAGCTTTGAATATATGTTACTACTCTGCCTTGCTGACTCTACTTGGAAAAGTAGCCTAGTCTATAGTACCTTTATTGTAGAAGAGGTTGGCGGTTATCTGAGTGGAGTAGCGGGTTGCTCTAGTAATGGAGGAGCTCTTGTTGAATTGCCTATAGTACCTTGCTAGTGGGAAGGCGGTTGGCAACCTTGCCTAGTGTCTGAGATCTACTTACGCTTAAAATCTTGCGGGTTGGGCTTCTTGGTAGTGGGCGTATTTACGGAAGAACAAGTAAGCCTCCATAATCTTGCTAGTAGGAGAAGAAGCGAGATCTTGGCGTTCTCATACAATCAAGAGTGACACGCCTATCTTATTCTTCTAGGATTCCTTGATTGTGTTCTTCAAGATCTTGAGGAATAATGATTGCACTCTACAAGTGCTATTACCTTCCATAGTACCTACAATAGTTGGGAAGAGGCCCGCCCTCTAGTCTTTGGAAGAACTAAAAGGCTGAGGAGCACATCATTTTGCGGGGATGAAGAAGAGGTTGAGAACCTTGACCATAGTACATGGGCGTGATCTTAGGGTGGCTTTTCAGGTTTGATGGCTCAGGTGTATCTTTTGTTACAATTCTTTCTATCGGTGACCAAGAGCATTGTATACTTCCCTATCGGCCTATTGTGGAGCCCACAAGAAGGTCGTGTACCTTGTTTTTATATTAATCAAAAATTTCGTACCCTCGAAAAAAAAAAAAAAAAAAAAAAAAAAAAATTGGGATTATGTCTTAATTTTGGGACAAATTTCATATTGCATGTTTTAGTAGCATATTCAAATTCACACATTTCACCTCAAAATTATGAAAGCGTAATATCATGTTATTTACAAAATAGTCAATATTTCACAATATAGCACCATATCATAAAAGCGTGATAAAAAAAAATTTACATAGTTATTCAACTTTCTTCAAGCCCCAATGATATCATAGCCTTCTTCGACATCACGAGGTATTGTAATTCGCATTTCTATTTGGAATAGTGTTTGGAGTCCATGAGTACAAAACACTTTCATAGTCTAGCCAAAGATCGGGATCACTCGGATTTCTCCTCCATCTCTTTGTCCAACAATCGAGTACCTTTCTTTATCCGATCGTTGGTCAGCGATGCACTAGACACCACCATTCCACCCGCACATGGTTGAAGTTAATATTACCTTCTTCTTTGCAAATATCGGAGATAGTGAACCCCAACCACCTTTGGATATGTATCTAAATCTGCTGGCTTTACTACCACAAATTGGTGGCATTCAAGTCGATTGGAAGGTTCATAAGCATCCATGCCTAGAAACTTTGGCCTATTGTTCTTAGGACCAACATAGTGTTTGTCGAGGAAGGAGGAGGAGCATATTAGCTGCGAATGCTACTTACGGTATCATCAACATCCTCGGCACTGCTAAGGTCTTCCACCTAGTTTTAGGCAACCACCCTTCTTTCAATTCATCGAGGATATGTCTATCTCCCCCAACGGGTTAATCACCTTCTTCCGGTAAAGCCACCAAGGCACGCGGTTGGTGTCATCTGGATTGGTTTTGCCAATGCTTTATAGTCTGGATTCCTTCCTTAGTCAATCCCAATTGCTTCACTTCCTCAGTAGGTTTTTAGAGCTTTTGGTTGACCTAGAGGTATCATAGGCTTGCCATTCTCATCTCGCCATATTTCCTTCCCTCCTCTCCTCCTCCTCTCGAAGGTCTCATCTTCCATTGGAAGATTGGAATCCCATCTCTCACCCAAAAGTGAGCTGGAGGAGGCACGGAATGACCTTCAAGATCCAATGTATAACCATCCACAAAGCTCTTCCAATCGGGCACTTCTTCTATGAGGATAAGCTATAGGGTTTGGAGTAGTGCATTCATGCAAGATTTCCATTAAGCCTAGGAAAGTTGGTGGTGTCTGCTTGCTTGGTATACAACTATATTTTCAAATAATGCATCCACATCCTCATGGGTATGCAGGGGCATAGAAACCCTAAATCCCATTTGTTAAGTAGGATAGGAAGAAAACATCCACTGTTCTTATTTTGGCCAGCACAATTATCAAGTTGCAAAGAGAAACCTTTTGGGTAGATCTTGAGGTCTATGCGTGAAGTTGAAGCTCCAACATGTTCATTAGACCCATGCTTCCTAAACCTTGCCTTCTGAACTTTTCAATATTGTTAGGGTTTCCATCTAACAATGCTCTATGTAGTTTGGCTGGTGTAGGGTCTGGAGGTGATCATTGTATCCATTTTCATAGTTTCTCAAACACCTCATGATACTCCCAATATGAAAATCTGGTCCATCCTCCACAACTCAAACTAAAATGGCCATAGTAGGTTTTGAGTGCGCCCATGCAAGATTGCCCGATCATTGAGATCTGTAAAGGGTATGATCTTCCACATGACTTTGGTATGTACTTGAATTGTGGAAGACAAGTCTTTTTGCTAGTCCATCTTGTCATGTATAATACATAAATAGTTATTGGGTTCCAATGCAGATAAAGTCCTCCACATCCAATAACATGATCTACATGATAGTTGGTCAGTCATATGGTCCTTCATATGCTCCCTTATCCTAGCCCTTTGACTAGGTTGCCGCAGTCTTATCAAGAGTCTTCTTCAACTTAGCACATAAATTGCACTTTGCAAAGTTGTTTGAAGTTGCTATGGTGACATGATTGAAATGCTTCTTCCATAACCTACTAAAGCTAGGTTGGGATATTGGAAGAATTCCCAATTCTCGAAGTAGAAATTCACTTCTTCAAAATACTCTTTTTGAGTACAATGTGATGGCAACCTTTTCTCAACAAGCTGCTCTTCCCTTTTCATCCCTTACGCTTTTTGTGTGGCATAGACTGCGCATTGAAATCAATATATTTTTCAAATATCTCCCAGCGCGACCAAGGTCCTAATTTGTTAGTCTCAACAAACCATTATTTCCATGTAAAGCAATCATGTTTCCCCTCACTTTTTTTTTTGCCAATTATGCCATGAAGAAGTTGGAATTGCATGGATATTACGCCATGCTTTTGCACATATCCATTTGCCTAGCAAAGGGTATCTTTTTGTTTGGGTTTCTTTCATCCTGAAGTGCATGCTCAAAGATTGTGTATATGTAGGTCCTCCTCTCATCAGCGGTGTACTCTTGAAAAGTGGCTCTTGCTTCCACCAATTGTTCTATTGTAAAGAATTGCATACAAGCACTCAACAACAATCGAGCCCCTAACCTTCACCATTGTCTCCGTTTGGTGTCACTAATCAACTTGGCTCTTTTGCTAGGATAATGTCGGCAAGCGATACTTCTCCCCTTTTGCCTAGGTTTAGAGTTCCAACGACCAATGGATCAATATCAAGACAATCATTGTCCCCAACAACCTCGGGGCTCACGGAAAAATATAATCCTCCACAAATTGAACACTACTTATAGGCCATGCCATGATGCAAGGAACCTCAATTGCTTGACACAACCAAAACATTCCTTGTCACCCAAACCTTTACCTTTCGGTTGTCTTCCAACATGAAATTGCAATACCAATATTGTCTTCCCCTAGCCTTTCATCATTAACGACGACCCGGGGATGCGCTAGCACAATGACTCCTTGGCCTACTATTTCCTTGTTGCACTTGTGCATGATTCTCACCTTCTTGTTCCTCCATTGCACCCTACTATAGAGGGACTAATTGTTTTCTTCAACATTCTTGCTAGGAGTTGGTTTTCTTTGATATTGCTCTTTTCAATATGTTGCACACCATCTTGAGTTGGAGAGGCACCATTGACCTAGGCAAATTGCACTCTTTTTAGTCAATGAGTAGAAAAAATTATTACACCATAAGATAAGAAAAATCATTACATTTATGGAATTTGTAGAGGTAAATCAAAATTTTTTAAAAGCAAAAAATTCCTTGGAAATAGGTTTAATATAATAATAACAATGGGTGTAAGCGAAATTATTTAAAACAAAAATTTTAAATTGGCAACAACAAGGAAATGACATTTATATAAATATATCAAATTTTAATTATCGAAAATTTGGATATATGATTCTGAAAAAGACATATAGCTGATAAGGTAGGCGTGAGAATTTATTATCCATAATAATATACCTAGATGATATATTTGGCGGGAATTTAAATGCGCTGGGTGTTATTTGAGGCAATCAATTATTCACGCTAATTTCTAATTAACCCTATATAAATCCGGTTCACGCTCTCAAGCTCAAGCGTTCTCTGCCCGCTATGAAGTGTTCGGCCTCAGCGTCAAACCTTCATGAAGAACCCGAGGTCTTCTCAAAGAGGCGTCGGGTTGAAAAACCCTCAGTTCCCCGATTGATTTTTTGTCCCAATTCTCCCTCGATTCCAATTGAGGAGGAGGAAGAGAAGGAGTTGGAGGAGAGGAGGAGATGGATTCTCAAGAAATCATGGCTGCTCTGCTTGAGGGGGGTTGGCTTGACCACGAAGCGAAGAGAATGAATTCTCTGAAGCGAAGAAGGAGGAGGAAGAAGAGGAGGCAGAAGAAGAGGAGGAGGAAGAAGGTCGAGAATTCAACCAATTTGTACAATGGTTACAGGATGAAGCAGGTTTGCATGGCTGCCTCTTTTCTTTTTCTAATGCACCTTTCTTGCTCTTTTCTTTTCTAACCTCTCTTTCTTCTTTCTTGCAGACATGGAAGAATAGTGATGTAGATCCCGGGTGGCCCTCTTTTTTTTGTTTTCGGACACGCCTACGGGCATTTTTTTCTGTGATATTTTGTAAAGCCTTCGGGCATCTACTTACAAGCCATTCTTGGCATCTGTACATATCAATTCGAATGAAATCAAATAGTTGTCTTCACGAACTTTTTCTTCAAACAGTTTTTCTGTACATAGAAATATTTTGAATGAAATCAAACTGTTTTCTCCAAGCATTTTGTCTCCAAAGTGTTTTCTCTAAAATTTTGTCTCTGCATTTGTCTCAACAAAGTCTCGGGAATACTATAAATCAACCACATGAGAAATCTCTGATTCATCACAGCAGTATAGGAAATTTTCCTATACGACCTAAAACAATTCCCCAACTCAACAAGTCATTTTTTAGCCTTGATAATTTTGCCTTTAAAATCATTTTTAATTTAGCCTATATAAAATTTCGAAATTCTTTTTTTGAATGCAATAAATGGAATAAAAATCTTGGTGAGAATTTATTGCATAAAATGCAATATTCTCCATATATACCATATACATGTCATTTCTTGCGGGGAAGGCGGAAATGCGCCCGGCGTGTTAATTCAAGCAATCAATTATTCCGCTAATTTATTTGTAATTATGCCTATATAAATCCATTTCACGCTCTCAAAGTTCCTACAATTTATTCCTTTCTTCATACGATTTGCCGGTTGCGCTTCAGCTGTGTTTGCATCCGCCCTCCTAAAATCTTGATGGCTGATTTCTTTTCGGCAATGTTAGATGTTTGGTTTTCGGCAATTCTAATTTACTAAAGACTCGCCTTTTGTTACGTAGCATCGTAGCGAGAGGACATGGAGGCTCAGAATTAAAACCAAAGCGAGAGGACTAAAGTGCGAATCCAAAAAGCCCTCGAATTAAACCAAAAGCAAAGCCCTCAGTTCTTGAATCATTCGCCTCGAGAAATCAAGGTTAGTTTTCATTTAGTTTTTTTTTGCATCTCAATGGCGAGGTTTAATCCAAGAAGACAAGCTTTTGCATTTTGCTTTCGAGGAGGAGGAAGCGGAATGATGTTTATGAAAACGAGAATAGTTTCTTATAAACTTCATCTGCTTCTTTTTGTTTCCAGTAAATTCTTAAGTTTCTCTTCCTGAATTAATCATGCTATTGCATGCAAGTTTCTATTATGAATATAAGTGTAGTAGAAAGCATTCCTAGGATGGGTCCTAAGATACAACTAATTGGCCGATAGTGAAGTGGTATTCTCATTGAGCTCTGTTGAGTACAAATTGATTCCCTACTGAGGTAGAATTTTGAAAGAACTTGAAATTTAAATGCTCGAAAACTAGACAATCATCGAAACCTGAAGAAACTAGGAAATACAAGATAAAAAAGATGTTTCATCCGGCTTTCGGTTTATACAAGGAAGAAAAGCGGTGATCGCTTCTCCCGGGATGACACCCCACCCTTAGCGATCCAGGTGCACCTCGATCACCAAAAAGAGACCTCAAAATCAACTGCAATGGCAAAGATGAACCTGCAATGGCAAAGATGAAGGACCCGTCAAGGAGTTAGGTGCCTTGCGCATTAATGTATCAAATATCTAATAAAGTCCAGAAGCTCCAGGGCCATGCTGGAAAAGAAACAACAGCCGACCAATCGAGAACCGTCCGCGGAATGACCATCAGCGGGAGAAAAATATCCGATTAGTCTTTGCCTCGGAGGGCTACATCGCATGCGTTGAGAGATAAAAATAGAGAATGCCTCGGAGGCTACAATGCCCTTTGAGAAAAAATGAAACATAAGAACATCTGAACTTGCAAAAGAACATCAAAAGCGAAAACATGGAGGATGAGCGTTCCAAAATATCAAGAATATAAAAAGCACTTCCGGAGGCTCGGAGGCCACAGTAGGAAGAAATAACAGCCAACCAATCGGGAAACATCCGCGCAACCACTGCGGCAAATAATATCCGATTAGTGCTTACGGTTGCCACAGAGGAAAAAAATAACAAGCTTCTAGCGCCCTTGATGAAAAGAAGCTATGCAAACAAAGGCGGCGGCCCGCGATTACCACAACATAGGCGAACAACATGGTGGTAAAAATGAATAATAAATGCGGACCCGGAGGGCTCTGAGCCACATCGAGAAAGGAGACTATGCACAAAAATGGGAGGCCACGGGGATATAACATAAGATGAATCGTAACCAAACCACGGACACCACGAAATCGCCGGATACAACAAACAAGGCGAGGTATAAAGAGGAAGCGAGAGAGGGGGCGAAAACGAGGGAGGCCCAAGAAAGAAAAGCGTGGAGGATATCGGGAGTGCAAGGTGGAACAAAAGTATAGAAAATAGGCGGACATAAAGATGACTAGCGACTAAATAGGAAAGGGAACTACCTCAATAAAAGAATGCGATAAAATGGAAAATCGGACGTAGATATTCCAACAAGGTCAAACATGATAGAGGAGAGGTGGAAGCGGAAACTTGTGGGCGAGAAACAAAAGAATGAAAAAGAGCTCAAAAACGAGCGGGTGGAAATGAAGAAGGCCCGATATAAATAGGAGATGCAAGGCATGGCGTCCCCATCAAGGAATGTGGGTTCTATTGCTACATAATAGAATGGTAGCATCCCTAGGATGGAATCTAATACCAACAATTAATAGATAGAAAGAGGAATCTACCTCAAAAAGAAGAATGGACAAACTAAGGCGAGAAAGAAAAAAAGGAAGGGGAAAGCGAAAAGGAAAAAGATGGGCAAAAAAGGCGATGAAAAGATGGGAGACAAAGGCAAACAAACTAAGCTTTGATTGAACAAAGGGGATACTCAACACAGGGCAAAGAATATAATATATGGACAGACAAAGAAAGGAGAACTAAGGCAAATAAAAGAGGAGACTGGTAAAGATAGAATAAGACCTCTGATCTAGAGGTAGTAGCATGATACAATAAGCGCAAAAATAAAAACAAAATTAAAAGCAAAGGTGGTAAATTCACACCAACAAGGTGGACTAAGTGAACTAATAGAGTCAATGGGATAAAAGAAATAAGACAAAAAAATGGAGAGAAAAAGGCAAATAAATCACGAGGGGGCATAAAGGGCACTATGCAAAAAGGTGTTAATGGGATCAAATGGGAGCAAATGAAAGGATCTAAAAATAACTAACAAAGGGACTAAAGACAAACTACAAGAACTCAACAAGATATTGACAAAGAAAAACACCTAAAAACATAAAGCATATGACTTAATAATGGATAATGCTTCCATGTACATGGCTAATCGGACAAAGGAACTCAAGGCTTGGAAGGAGCATGCATATCGAGAAAAGAACAAGGTCTGGGCAGCTTGGAACTAAATAGAACGACTAAAGCGTCAGTGTTGGGAGAACAATAACTATGTTATCGATAATCAATGAGAGAACAACTAGGATATTGAGGAAAAAGGGAATGATCCTCGGAGGAAAAACTGTAGAGGCCAATGTACCAAAACGCGAATGGAACAAGTATACAAAGTGCTTGAAGAGCTAAAGATAGAAATAAGCGACAAACAAGATACACTCAAACAACGTAATATAAGACCAAAAGCTGGAACAAATTAGATCAATCATAACAAATAGAACAAAAAAGGAACCAATCGAGGAGAATGCATAAAAAACCATAACATTAAAAGACTAGCAAAGTCAAGGCAACGAGAAAGAGAGTAAAATGGAACAAAGAAAATGCAATGAAATGGAGTCCATCTACAAAAACGGTCGACTCGATTCGTGGTACTAAAAGATCGGCCAACAATGGGGCACATGGCAAAAGCTTAAATAGAGCAAAAGATGGAATAGAAGAATACTATGGACAATGGGTAAGATGGGACATATAAACAAAAATGCTAATGCGGTTCCAAACTAGATAGATGGAACTAGAAAAAGCAATAAAAAAGAATAAAAACCAACATGGCAAATGGAACAGAATAAAGCTAGAACAAAGAACCGAGAAGAAACAAAAAGGAAATAAAAAGAGGCAAAAAGCTAATAGAGAAAACAAGATAACACAAAACTAAGTTTACACCTAAAAAGGCTAAACCAAGAATAAAACAAGATCAGCCATTACATCAAAGATAAGCAAGCCAAGAATATAAAAAGAACTAATGCGAAGCAGGAAGGGAGTTGATCAAGCAAAGAAAATAGGATAAGTCAAGAGGTTAATGGAACAAGTGAAAAAGAAATGATAAATAAAGAACTAGAGCAAGTAGATGCATGATGAAATGAACGAAGGCAATTCAAGAAGAGAAACGAATAAATGAAAATGAGAGGCAAATACAAGAAACGAGTAGGGGAAAAACAAATAGAGCAACGAAATGAATAACCATGACAAAAAGGATGGAACAAAGTAGCAAAACAAATGGAAGGAACAACTAAAAACAAATTCGACGAATGAAACAAAATAGACAACTATTAATGCAACATAGAAAAAATGATAACGAAACGAAGGAACAAAACAAATTAAGCGACAGGAATGAAGGAATCTAAAACTCACGACACTAACTGCAAGTAAGACTAAAGCCGGATCTTTGAACCAAAAAAGTGCATTTCAAACGAAACAAAGAGTGCATATCAAGTATTCATAATGAAGGAAATAACGACTCGAAGAAGGTAAGCACATACATAGTCCACAAATCAACAAATCAACAAATCTTGAAAAATTGCCGAAGAATGATGAACAAAGGAACGATGCAAAAAAGACAACATAGAAAAACAACGTGCAGAATGGAGTAAATGGATCACTACGTAAAAACATGAAAATCGGGACAAAATGACCAAAAGAAAAAAAAGAAACCAGGTAGAACAAACACTATCAAAACTAGATTCCAATGCACCATACTTATACCAACATCGACTATAATTAACCACGTGTATACACATGACAAAAGGCACGAGACACGATGATTCATAAAGGGGGCGTGGCAAACTATTCCTCATCGACCATAGCATGAATGAAAAGGCCATAAGTTATGAGCAAATGCAAAGGGACTAATATTTTTATCGAGAGAAAAAGCTAGGAAAAGAAGGCAAGGTTGTCAATGTTTTAGAGGATAAACGAAGCATAGAAGTTATGGATTAATGTAACAGATTAAAAGAACAATACTTGAAGGGTCAGCCTGGACCAATAGTGACACAAAAGTGCTCGCTTATGAAATCAACAATCATAAGAAAGGGGCAAAGTGCGATGAATCCCAAGTTAGTTAGAGCTACAAATATTCAACAAAATAAAGCTTTAACCACTCCAATCTATATCAAGATAGCCCTACCTAAAATCAAATTGAGCAAGATATAATGACATTTTTTAAAAATAGATGAAAACATAGGAAGGCCAAACTAAAAATTTGTAAACAAGTCAAATATCAAAGTGTCAAACATCCAATGAAAGGTATCCATCATCATCCGCCTGGCATCTCTAGACCAAGAACTTCCAAATACAATCAAGACCATGCAAGACAAAATAACTCAAATAACACACTTAAGGCATAAGCAGCTAAAATGAAACACATACTCTTAGCAAGCAAACATAGTTAGGAAGCATCAAACTAAACTTGGAGTATAAAATAGGAACAAACTGCAAGAACTACCTAGAATACTCCAGGGCAAAAGTACAATTGGCCCAACAAGACTAGATCTAACAATGTGTTGCAACATGCTAAATTGAGTATCTGTAACTAATGGGCAAAGACCAACATAGTGCAAGTGAGCAAATGCCACAGCCAGGTCAAATGACTAAATTGAGCCATACGTTCCTAAGAATGATGGAATTCAGGCCATAGACCAATTGACCAAAGATGCAAGTTGAAAGTTTTAGACAAACAAATGGACACATATTGGTATCCCCAATAGATAAGCCTAATATCTTATGGGACACTCTCATGGGATACTGCCTCCAATACTTAAGAATCTTAAAATTCATAGCATGCTCATAGATCATCAAGTACCAACCAACAAACAAGATCAGGACACAAAACAATCTCTTCAAACGAAATCTACAACTTTGTTAGATCTGTCCAATATGCCATGAGACCATGCAGCATAATCAAAGCTACAAAGAAAATGTGTTGAAGTTAAGGAAAGGTAATCTTGGAGCTTTAACCAAATGTTAGCAAATGTGAGGCCCGATGATGGCGATATTGACATCAACATGTTTATATAACCTTGGAAGATCGAGGAGCAGTAGGGACCGAGGAGCGGGTAGGGGCGAAGCTTTGATAATACTATATTTGTGAGGAGGAAGGAAAGACATGGGCTGGCAAGGGGCGGGGCCTAAAAGCATCAATCCACTTGATTATGCTTGCATAAAATATGGAATGGGAAAAGAAATATAGATGTTTCAAGCAACTCTTTATGCTTTTGGAAGAGAATGGAATAGGAAAAGAAACTTCCTATCAAGTTCACTCTTAGATGCACTAAGGTAGTATTATAAGTGAGAAAAAATTGTCTACTAGCTTCTTGAGCAATGAAGCTATCAAGGACCAACCTGCAAGAAATATCTACAGGTCAAAAGCACCAAAACATCTACAGGTGAAAGGGACCACCTAGCTGCATCTGTTGTCCTAACAAAATGGGCCCGGTTTGAAGCGCAAACAAAGTAAAAGCTAGCAGCGGATAACCATGGCGACCGAAATAGATGAAATTTTGAGAAATTGAAAGGAAAAGATCGGAGAATAAGGAAACTAGACTAGCAAGGAGGAGAAAAAGATGGTGCAAGAACATAACGACCAGGACAGTCCTTCAAATCCAGTTTGCATGCAATTTAGCGAAACAGTACCAACCTTACCTGGATCCAACCTTACCGGGCAGTATGGTGAGTGCACAAAAAAAAAACACAAAGCTGTTATAGATCTCCTGCAGGCAGTATGGTGAGTGCATAAAAAACCCAAAGCTGTTATAGATCTCCTGCAGGGAGTATGGTGAGTGCATAAAACACAAAGCTGTTATAGATCTCCTGCGCCTTTCAGGGAAATTTATAACGAGAGGCCTCCACCTTATACATTCTGAGTGCACTCAGAACCACTAGCTTGTCCTTAGAACAAATTGACAAATGACAGAAGCTGACTTAAAATCTGGAATAGAGAATTAAAGTGCAATATCTAGAAACTAGAAGATCTTAGTCAATTCCATGCACTCGCTAGAAAGCCATATACGGACAATCCCAAAATATCCACAACCCCAATCAAGGAGGGACGGACAATCCTAAAAAATATCAAATATAGAACCAGGTGGGCCTTATACAACCATGAACATATATCATAAATGGCATAGCCACTATGGATAAGCCCAACACAAAGAAATAAAGAGCCTTGTTTTGGCTTGTTGTAGAAGAAAAAATAAGATGAAAACCGAGAAAGAATGAGGCGCCCGGACATCGAGAGAGACATGTTATGAGGTCAAGTGCTTGATGTAGAATATGTAGCAAAATATAGGGGGTTCTAGGGGATTTGATATAGATATAATTCTTGAAATCATAGACCATATCCCTAAAACAATTCAATGGGTTATTATAAAAAAAACATAGATTTAAAGAAAAAATAGTCACATTAGCTCTTTGGGATTGGTTAAAGTAGTCTTATTAGGACATTGAGTTAAAGGATAAGATAGAGGCTCGATATACCATCAAAACCGGGGGAAATGAGGTCCCCAATCATAGTGAGCATAATGGACAGGTGTCGAGGAGAGCTCCAACACATGTGAGGTCAAGTGCTTGATAGGGGTGCACCTCGTTTAGAATAGAAGAGATGAAAACTAGAGACTCGATGTAGCCCTAATTAAAGCAAATGCAATGGAATGCCCATCGGTGATCATGGGTATTACCGGCAAAAATTCAACATCTTGGAACTTACGTAAGTATGCTACATCGAATGAAGGAGACAACTAATGCCACATCGAGAATGAAGGAAAGCAAGCGAGTGGGATCTTGAGGCCGGTCGATACCTTGAACCCACGAACGGGAATGAGTCTCATGCAGTGGCGTTCCGGCCCCGATATCGCTCGGGGCGTATATTGTCTTTGCCGTCAGCAGCGTACCGCCACCCGTGGCGTATGCGTAGCGTGTAACCAAGTGGGTAGCCCCTAGGGGCAACTTGCTAGAATGTGCATTAGTATTAATGTGCACATTTTCCAATGTACACATTAATGTGGGCACACATTTCCATGTGGCCACTTGATGCCAAGTGGGCCATACCCATAAGGTGCAATTAATGTGCACATTTTCCAATGTACACATTCATTAATGTGCACACATTTCCATGTGAGCACATTTGGGTCTTTACATTTCCACGTGGGCACATTTGGCCACCTAGCCCTTAAAGGCAAGTGGGCCCTTTTCCCAATTATCCCACATGCCTAAAGGGATAATTGGAAACCCTAACCACCCCTTGTCTATTTAAGTAGGAGAACCCTAACTTGCCATTTTTCGTTTCTAGGGTTTTAGAGCTCTGTTTTGGCTGCCTCCAAGGCCAAAACCGCCTCCCAGAACTCTTGTATGGAGAGGCTGCATCATTAGTTTTCCTTGATTCGAGCATTTCAGCGGGATGGTGGGGAGTTGGTCGAGGAGGAGGAACTCAAGGATCAGGTATTTAGGCAATTTAGTAGTCTAAACCCCATTTCAGCCATCGAATCAGTGGGTTTAGCCTCTTAAATTGCCCATAGCGACCCTCTAGAACTCTAGATAGCGATTCTAACTAAAGAACCTAACTCTATGATATAGATTAGATCTTGTTCTTTAGTTCTTACGTGATAATATATGGATGATGTATCTCTGTGAACTCCTTGTATTGGGAAGGGGGTAGAGACCTAAAAGCTTGGTAGTAGATGCTCCTAGATTAGCCTCTCTAGCACACTATAGATGCGACTGCGTACAATAGCCCACTTTGTGTTGTGTTCTTAGGGGAGGGCCACCGGTTGATAGGGTGGGCTGTGTCCATAGCGGTTGCTCTCGGGGATGTAAAGTCTACGGGAGATGCTGCGGACTAAGCGCTTAATACTCGGGGGCTGCGTGCACCACGGTATGAGATTCGCACACCCGTTGGGGATAAGAAGCCGTGCACGGCGGCGGTGCCACCGGGGTTTCGGCCGAGGTCACGTAATGCGGTGGTTGTGGCACGCGCGGTGGGGTGGTGGGTGGTGGTAGTTCCCCTCAAGTGGGTTAAAAGTCGAGTGTACGGACGGTTGGTGTCCTCTAGTGCACTTTGCTATGGCATTGATCATCGGTGGGAGAGCAACCTCCCTACACGCCTCATCGAATGCAGGGGAGATGTAACTTTGGCTATAGCCTTTGGCTATGATCCGTGAGCTCACGGTCCAACCAGAAGTTCTTGACCTATCGCAAAGGGTAATGCCTTGGGGGAGGCGGATGGAGTGGACAACCCTAAGCCATGTTCATGTGCCGGCCAAATCCATTGCCATGAATTACATGCGCAATGAACTCACGGAGACCCAAGCCGTCGGTCATCCCTTTGAGTGAGGCCTTGGGTAGGATTCCTATGTGATGTGCTGATCTTTGTCTATCTTGAGATATGTGGAGGGCCATCGCCCATTGATGGTCATATGATATTGATGTATGTGCTTTCTTGACATGTATGTTTGCTTCGCCAACTAGGTAGGCCACGAGGGAGGCGGGGTGCAATGACCCTTCCACTCTTCCCCCTTTGGAACCCGTCCGCGGATTTGCGGTGTCATGTGGAGGCCTGTATTAGCATGGAGCTGGTATGGGGGATGAACTCTGTTTGTATCGGTGAGGGGCACCGTATCACAGTAGAGGGGCACGTCGCGGTGGTATCGAGCAATGTTCTTGGAGACCAAGAGCAAAGCAGCGACCATGCTCCCGATAGTACTAACTTGATAGGATCCTCAAACCTCGAGAAGAATGGGAAAAATTTTTCTCATTTTTTGTAGTATATGCTAAGCTAGTAGCAGTTAAAGTGAATTAGTTAAAATAGTAGTTAAAAGTGAATTAGTAATTAGTGATTAAAGTGAAAAATTAGTGAGCCAAATAGGATGGTCTCACCGCGTAAGCGCCGGTAGCGATTTCAGCGCCCGGATCTAAAAACATGCACGGCATAGCGTGTGAGACATTGATCTAACGGTTTAAAACTCAAAAAATTTAGAAAAGTAACTTAGTAATTGAATTTCAGCCTAGGAATTAGCTAGATTAGCTTTCTAATCTATTTAAACCTCATCTTAAAAAGAATTCCCCCGATGGCGGGAATTGAACCTCCCACCCACGGGGTTGAACCCCCAAACCCCAGGTGCCAACCCAGGCGGGCATCATTTGTGTTTAAATTATAATCCTTAATTAGATTTAAGCTGTAATAATGTTAGATAATATTAATGGCCAAGCCTTAGACTTAGAACCAAGACCCTTAAGCTAGATAGAGTCATCATCTGATAGACACCAAGCCTCCGTCGACATGGCCAGCGCACCAAGCGGACCACTCGACTCCCTCGACAAAGCGAAGCTTGAGGAGGCCAAGGAGGCTGAAGGAAACAAAGAAGGAGGAGAGCGAGGCGAGGGAGGCGGAGGCCGGGGGTCAAGCGGCCGAGCGAAGCTGGTCCAACATTTTGAAGACTCTTGGCCCCAGTACACACACCAAGGGAGTAACTCTAATGAAGAAAGATATGCACTTACCAATCATATCAAAGGAGAACCTTATTAATTTAAGTAAATGATAAAATTTGTTTAATACAAGCGTGTTTTAGAGTAAATTATAAGCGTATAAAGTTACTTAATTAAGTTAAGTTATAGAATTCTAGCTTTTGTTTTAGTCAAATTGGAGCTTTTGAGCAAAATTGAGGCGATGTCTCACCGCGTCGCGCCGGGGACAGATTTCTAGATTTTAGGAGGAATGGGCATAGCGATGAACCATGCTAAAAATGCCCAAAACAGCTCCAAATCGACCAAGTAAAGGGGTCAATTCTGCCTAACTTTCGATGAGTTTTAGTGGAATTACAGCCTTAGATCACTTAAATTGAGTAAGCCCTAGCCCAATTGGGACCCATGTCTCACCGCGTCGCGCCGGGAATGATTTCTACATTCTCAAAATCAGTGCAGGCGCAACATGTGAACCTCAAATACGAACCTCCATAGCTTGAGCTCTGAGCTCCAAATCGCCTGAAATTTGTTACGTTAGGACCGTTAGACAGCCTAGAATCCATTTATGACCTCAAATTAGGATAGAAATGTCAAACCCCATCTCAAAATGACCAAAATTGCTCAAACCCTTGAATTGCTTTCCCCAAGCGTAGTTTGTTTGTAGATAGAAGCATACCCCATTAGTAGCTCATAAGTCTTGCTCTCGGCTCGAAGCTGATGCCTTACTCCTAGGTAGAAGTGCTCGGGGAACACCCCTTTGTTATAGTCATCTAGACCTTAGCATAGCAACCCAAGTCCAAGCTGTTGTTGGTACACCACCTCTGCTTTCGAGCCAAAGGCATAAACCTTGACCTAATTACGTGTCCTTCTAATAGAGTTTGACTTATATAGCCGCCACATTGACCTCCCTATTGCGGGATACCTAGAAAGGAGCTAGAGCCTAGAGCTGCCCAAGTCATTCCATGTGTAGAGATTGGACCCCCAAACCAACTTTGCTGGGACCTTAGGTATACCTCAAACACCATGAGGGGCTTTGCAAAACAACCCTCATGTCATGCCATACCACCGTCCTAATGTCCATAGACTTGTAAATTATAGATATGTCTCTAGTAATCTTTGCTCAAGAGCCATCTTGCTTGCTTATAGAGCCTAGAATATTGTAGGGAGAGCCCTTCAAGTAGACTCTTAGACTCTAGGATACACGGCGTTGCTTTTGAGAAGGGCGGGGGCGAGCCCCCAGGGCGAGCTAAAGAGCAACTTCTTGAAGACATCAAGGTCGGCCAATGCACAAGCAGGATAAGGAGGGAGGCCGAAAAAGCCGGACCCAAGAGGGGAAGCACAGCGACAAACACCTCAGACAAGCGAGTAGAGCGGGGACACCCCAGGCCTATCATCAATCTTCATCAAATGGGAAGAATATTGGTAACCAAAGGCACCAAGAATGTTCTAGATGTCAACCTCGGCTACCCGTCCACGAGCTCACATCGGAAAAGAGGATCTCAGCGCCTTCACCAACTTCGGCGCACATGAGTTTCAAATGGAAAAGCAGCGAGACAACAAAATACAGTGCGAGGAAGATGTTAGGCATCGATGCGGCGTTAGCATCCACGAGCTAGGGCGGGGGCATAATCTTCCGTCGAGGGGACAACTCATGGCGACCACGAGGCGTATAGAAACCCGGAGGAAGATCACCCGCGACCTTGCGGCCCGGCAGCTCAAAGCGCAGCGTCAACAAAAGGAGTAACCAAGCTAGGCAACCACAAAGCACCTAAGGCTGACCAAGATGAGCCTCGGCTCCTTTGCACCAGCGGGAGAACTTTCATCGGTTCCAAAAGGTAGGAGACCATGAGAGGGAGGAGGCGCATATCAAGGAACATTTCAGGCTTCGAAGGCTGTATCAGCACTAGGGGCAAGATTAAGGAGGAGAATATTTCTGCTCGAACAGAATTCGGACCCGGAAACACCTAGAAACCAAAGGAAGGGCGGCCTTACTCACGTCGGCCAAGGAGTGCGAGACTTCGAATGGATAGGACCCAAAGGGCCGAGGAGAGCGACCTAGCCGGCGGTACAAATCGCGCAAAAGGCGACGGAAGGAGCCATGGTAGGGGCAATGGAGATGACCACACTTCCAGGAACAGGGAGAGCCACCTCGGAATAAAGCAAAGCCCAAGCAGCGAGTCGCACTTTCAGAAATTCAACTGCGGGGAATGACAATGCACGCCCTACCGACCCGCGATCTCGAGCCGAAGACATTCAAGAATGCCCGCTGCAACAGCCGGGTGACCCTACTCAAGCTTCGATCAATGGCGCAATCAGCAATCTTGCAACAACACGCATGTAGGGGCGTGGCGGTTACCGCATTCCTCGCGACGAACATACACAACAAGGAGGAGCATTTTTCAAAGGGATCACATCGGCGAACACTCGCCGCAACTTGAGGGTGATCAGCTCGGATCGAACATAAAAGCTCAACAATAGTAGCGACATCTCAAGGAATCGGAGTCAACGAGCGAAGAAGATGCAGCAAAACCCGAAGTATCAAAGCGATCAGGAGGGAAACCCTAAAGGGTATAAATAATTAGGTAGATCTTAGTAGTTGTTTTGCAAAAGTGGATGAATTAAAATCCCAATGTAAATGCGTATATGTCTATTGTATATCTAGGGTGTCCACATATATAGTGGAGAAAAAGTTTAAGTCATGATCGCTTAGGAAGCTCCTTCACCCGACTACCAAAGGAGGAAGCAAGGAGGCACAACTATAGCCCAAGATCAAATTGGAAGAGCAACTACAAGGGAGAAAGCGACTAGAGGCCAAGCAAACCTTCAACTCCAAACACTTGGGAAATGCCCTCAAGCGGAAGGCTTTCGGGCCACCCAATGTTAGAATAAGAACAACACCGATCATGTCAAGATCATCAGCGGCACCGGGACATCGTCGAAGCGCCTTACTACCTCTTGTAGCAGTGGCGACCTTGGCGAACTTATGACATGAGTGGCCTCAACAATGGAAGGAGGAACACCCCGACATCAGCGAGCCAACTAAGAAGGCAACATCTCGGCGACCATAATTCCAACTTGTGGTAATATAGGGGGATGTGCTATGACTGACGTGTATTAGATGGAGATGCACTACGAAAGGCACATGACGAGGAGATATGCCCCCAACAACTAGGTGATGGCCGTCGAGGGTACTCCTACCCGATAATTAGAAAGAAGAAGCCGACCATATCTACGACATGTGGCGCGTCAAGCGTAAAGGTAGAAGCATTCGACACCTATACGACAAGGATAGCAAGCTGAAGCACCTTGGCGAAAAAGAGTTCAAGATAATAGCGGGCTATTCAGCGACAAAAGTATATCTAAAGGCAGATACTTCTTCAGCGCAAAAGGGTCAAAGGCTGCTTGTGAGATAAGGATCCATCATCGAACAGCGGAGCCATCGGGGAGGAGAGTCATGATGCCTTACTTGCCAAAGAGCCAGGCATGCATAGAAGGACAAAGGTCGAGAGGCGAAAGATGGAGAAGTGCTAACAGAGCTTCTTCCACGAGCTTCCGGAGAGGCAGCGGGAGGATCAAAGCCCGGCGAGCACAATCAAAGTCACTTGGGAAGGTACCTCAAGACAACAAAGGCGGCATAGTGGAGCGTGACAGCGTCAAGCCATGTGATCGAGGGATCAACAAAGGAAGTTTGGGCTTCGATGGAGAACCAACTAGGTGAGCCCGAGCGATGACTTGCCTGTGACCTTGCATGCAACTTGGTGAACAGGATGAGCGATTCAAAAGAACAAGCTGCGCGAGAGAACAACTCGGAGGAGTATAGCCAAAGGAATGCAGCGCCTGACCTCAAGAGGCGCCTTCAAATAGCTTCAAGTATCATGAAGGGGGAACAATTATTGCGAGAGCGGGGATCAAGAAGCGAACTGAAATGTCGAAGCATCAACGACAAGCACACCTTAGTTAGAATGTGATGCAAAGCGGTTGTGCCATAGCCGACAAACATCGGAGGGCCCAAGTATATCAACAAGTTACCCCGGTCTGGCCAGCGGCGTACAAAAGGAGGGATCGTCAACACCATTGCAGGGAGGAACCACAGATGACATTGCCAAGGGTAGGTGTCAACTTCGAAGGGAGGCACAAGGGAGACCTAATAGCTCTAGTAGTAATTGTAATTATGTAAGCTATATGTTGTGCATGTATAGTTCCTTGTTATTTCTTCCCTCCCATGGCGTAACACATCAAAGGAAGAGATGTCATGCAAGTTGCGGGGGTGAAGCAATCAACATCGTCAACACTCTTGGGCAACACGATAGCGACAAAGAGGACTCGGCGTATGAGACATCGATGGAGTCGAAGAAACAATATCGGATCTGAGTCATCCTTTAGGCTGCCAAGATAAAGAGTTCAAGATGAAAGATCTTTTCAAGGGCGCCACTTTCCGGGCTTTTGGCGGCATGGAAGATTTCAAGTGATCAACTACACCATCAAGCCACCCAGCAATAAGAGGGCTTCTAGCGAACAAAGTCAACCTCTACTTCAAAAGGCATCCCCTTTGTCAAGGAGGCTGAAGTATCGGCGACTCGGAAGAAGCGTTACCTTGCTCCTTCAAGCGGGCAGCAGTGGCGGATGAGCTTCTAGCAAGCTCAAAGATCTAAGGCCATGGGGCCTAGTAGGTTAAATGTATGGATGGTAACATCCATATTGGGATAGAAGGCAATTCGGATATTCTCGTTGAAAGGATTGCCCAATTGGGAATTGGGAAGGCGCATAGGAGTAACTAAAATTATACGATTGTTATGGACATCCAGCGTATTGAAACCACTTGGTGAGATTGATCTCCCAGCTAAGAAGGAATCACTACTAGGATAATTGTTGACCATGTATAAATCTAGTATCTCAAAAGAATAATCAACGAAAAAAAAAGTAATCTAACAAGTCCAGGCCAACTTGTTACGATGACATCAATTCGATTGGTAGGAATATTCAAGAGTTTAAATAACTAAGAAAGGGAATCTCTAGAATAATAAAATAATAGTACATGCAAGGTACATCTAAAATAAAATTATAGTAATCAAATAGTCTTTTTTGAGACAAAAGGAATTGTCGTCATGACAAAACCTTGTGGTTTAGAATCGTTCTAACTAAGTAGATAACCCATAATTATATTGAAATAAATGATAACATAATATGTGCATCCATCTTAGATGGTTATATATGTTAGCTAAGGCTAGTAAATTAATGCGCTAAGTAAAAAGCGTATAACCTCTTAAGGGGAGAGAATAGATATGGCGTTGTGTGCAATGTCATTGAAGAGTCTTGAGGACCATTTTCTTTTGAAGAAAGTGGGAGGGCTCAATCTTATGATTGAGCGTACTTGCAAATTGGTGACCGTAGAATAGAGTTCACTCCGGCAATGGCGAAGCGAATAGGCGTAAGATAGATAGATAGATAGCTCGGGGAGGCCTTCAGCGTGCGAGGCCCGGCGTAGTAGTGAACTACACCAGCGAAGTGGAGCAAAACTATGGGAACAATGAGCGACCAAGTCACCTCAAACTACTCGGCCTTGGCTCAATGGTGGATCGTTTTAGCCTTAGGTAAGGTATCGCATGTATTATAAGCCTTAATGTGTCTTATTGATAAGTTAAATATAGACCCTAATAGCTGCATAGAAATTGTTATGCGTATATGTATCATAGGGAAATAAGTTAAATAACAGCGATAATGTGAAGTAGCATGTTAATTAATCCTTACGCAAAGGATGCAATTCCTTCAAGGATAGCTATAGGTCCTTATAAATATAAATAGAAAATAGAATTGGATATACTTAAGTGCATCTTAGGGATATACTTCCAAAGGGTAATCACGGGACCCAAGGAAGAGAATAAGAAGCACATCTAATTCTTGTGTATGATAATTAAAACCACATCTATAATACAATAGGTCTAAATCGGGGTTATTGTTTAAATAATTGCGATCTAAAAGTCATTAAATATTGCAAAGCTTAAGTAAATATAATTGTACTATCGGAGTAATGTATCCGATACTATGATAATGTTAATTCATAAATATTACCTTAGGGTAATTATGTTAATCACATGCATTAAAAGGCGAAAAAAAAAAATTGGCTCGGGCATGTCGATTTGTGTTTAGATTAGTTTCATGTGTAGTTAAGATTAATCTGCGCATGCAACCTATGCTTGGTATGGATTGCATGCGTTGTTACCGATGATGAGACCACTACGGTGATCTCTAGGGCGTGGTGTAATGTCAATGTAGGCATGGCGTTTCCGCTGGGCAGTGGAAGGTAGATTAGAAAGTCTACTTACGTCCCGCGAGTAGGCGACCTCGAGAAGAAAGGAGGTCATTAAGGAATGCATTGATAGGAAAGGCACCTTTAGCCCCATATATGCTTTGATAGGAGGAATCTATCCTTCCGCCCCCCCCGGGGAAGGATATCCTCCTATTTGGGCAACTAGAGGTGTAGGCATGGCGGCATATAGGCATATGGTGCCTGTCTCCCGACCATAATGGAAGATCCACCCTCTTCCTGTAGCAGGAGATTAGCCATGCATCCATGTAGATAGGTGGGGTGGTCACCATATAACCAAAATTTTATTAATAATTAATAATAGGTAGTGTGGCCTGCTGGGCCAATAGGCTCAGGAGGGCAAGGAGGTCGAACTTCTGAGGCTTACAACACAAATTTTGTTATAATGTGTTGCAAGGGATGAAGGGTACCTTAGAAGTGTAAAATTTGTATGAAATTGATAAACTTTGATAAACTTAAATGTTGTATTAAGTAAGGTTAATAATTACCTTGCGTGGATTAAGTTATGATGTGATAAGTTAATAGGATACTTGAAATAGTAATGTCTTAAACATTACCTTAGAGTAATTCTAATAATTAAGATAGTAAGTATGTAATTATAGATATTGTAAAATTAATGCAGGATTTTAAGGTGCGAAGACCTGCAACACAAATTTTGTTGGAATGTGTTGCAAGGAATGAAGAGTACCTTAAATAATAATTGTATATGAAAGTGTTAAATTGTGATAAACTAAATGTTGTGATAATAGAAACTAATAAGTACCTTATTTTAGTAGAATTCTGAATTGACAACTTATTTGATAATGTAATGGCGTAATAATGATTTAAAATATTATCTTAAGGTAATCGTAATAAATGTGTAAGTATTATAGTAGTATATCAGGTATGCATCGAGGTTGATTGCGGGGTTAGGAAGATTCAAGGTGGGGAGAACCCACGATCTTTGCGGACGACATCATTTCAAGGTGGGGAGAATGTGGCGTTCGGCCACGGTATCGCTCGGGGCGTATATTTGTCCCGTCCGCAGCGTACCACCGCCACCCCGGTGGCGATAATGCGTAGCGTGTAGCCAAGTGGGTAGCCCCTGGGGGGGGCAACTTGCTAGAATGTGCATTAGTATTAATGTGCACATTTTCCAATGTACACATTAATGTGGGCACACATTTCCATGTGGCCACTTGATGCCAAGTGGGCCATACCCATAGGTGCAATTAATGTGCACATTTTCCAATGTACACATTCATTAATGTGCACACATTTCCATGTGAGCACATTTGGGTGCTACATTTCCATGTGGGCACATTTGGCCACCTAGCCCTTAAAGGCAAGTGGGCCCTTTTCCCAATTATCCCACATGCCTAAAGGGGATAATTGGAAACCCTAACCACCCCTTGTCTATTTAAGTAGGAGAACCTAACTTGCCCATTTTTCGTTTCTAGGGTTTTAGAGGCTCTTTTTGGCTGCCTCAAGGCCAAAAGCAGCCTCCCAGAACTTCATGAGAGAGAGCTGCATCATTAGTTTTCCTTGATTCGAGCATTTCAGCAGGGATGGTGGGAGTTGGTCAGGAGGAGGAACTCAAGGATCGGTATTTAGGCAATTTAGTAGTCTAAACCCCATTTCAGCCATCGAATCGGTGGGTTTAGCCTCTTAAATTGCCCATAGCAACCCTCTAGAACTCTAGATGCGATTCTAACTAAAGAACCTAACTCTATGATATAGATTAGATCTTGTTCTTTAGTTCTTACGTGATGTATATGGATGATGTATCTCTGTGAACTCCTTGTATTGGGAAGGGGGTAGAGACCTAAAGCTTGGTAGTAGATGCTCCTAGATTAGCCTCTCTAGCACACTATAGATGCGACTGTGCACAATAGCCACTTTGTGTTGTGGGTGAAGGTTGATAAGGGCCGGCTTGTAAGGAGGTTGCTCTCTCGGGATGTAAAGTCTGACTCTTGAGCGATCCCTATGGTGTGGGCTGCGTGCACCACGGGGATCATTGTGACGTTGGGGATAATGGCTTGCACAGCGGTGTGGGCAAGGCATGGGGTCACGTGTGCGTTGGTTGAGGTGGTGAATAGGACCTTCCGTGGTGGTAGTTCCCCTCAAGTGGGTTAAAAGTCGAATACGGACGGTTGGTGTCCTCTAGTCACCTGCTATGGCATTGATCATCTCGGTGGGAGAGCAACCTCCCTACACCCCTCATCAGTGCAGGGGAGATGTAACTGGGGCTATAGCCCCTTTGGCTATGATCCCGTGACTCTGGTCCAACCCGACAGTTCTTCGACCTATCGCAAAATTGTGCCGGGGAGGGCGGATGGAGTGGACAACCCTAAGCCATGTTCATATGCCGGCCAAATCCATTGCCATATTCACATGCGCAATGAACTCTGGAGAGGGCAAGCCGTCAGTCATCCCTTTGAGTGCAGGCCTTGGGTAGGATTCCCTATGTGATGTCTGATCTTTGTCTATCTTGAGATATGTGGAGGGCCATCCGCCGTGATGGTCATATGATATTGATGTATGTACTCTGCCCGACATGTATGTTTACGCTTCAGCGGCTAAGGTAGGCCACGAGGGAGGCGGGGTGCAATGACCCTTCCACTCTTCCCCACTGGAACCCGTCGGTTCGCGGTGTCATAGAGGAGCCACATTAGCATGGAGCTGGTATGGGGGATGAACTCTGTTTGTATCACGGTGAGGGAGCGCGGGTATCACGAGTAGAGGGGCGTCACATCATCAATCTCGACATCTTGTGCTGATACTTGATAAGCCACAAAAGCGATTCTACGCATCTTGCGAAAACTCACGGAGACATTAAGAAGAAAACCATGAGTATGTGATAAGAACTTTCAAATTAAGTAAACAAGTAACAAACACGATGGTGAAGAAAATGATGGTATCTTGCTTATGCAATCCATATATCGCACTTCATCCAAAAGCCATCTAAAGATGGGACCTACAACCAGGGCTTAGAGCGTAGCAAAATCTGAACTATCATAGCTTCATCGACTTGCAATAGGTCACAAAGGAGACTTCGATCCCTGGAGAATTTGATCCAGCCCGATCATGGGGGCGTGTCAAATGAAACCAAAGCCAGCACGGAATCAAGAAATTCAAGCTTCGACTACATGATCTTAGGAGAAACCAAGGGATCTAGGGACTTGGGGGATCAAGCTAGTTAGAACCCGGACAAAATCCAAAAAAGGAATGATGCAATAATATTCAACAAAAACTAGTTGTATAGATGAATTAGTAGCTAAGATAAGGAGAAAGCGTGATCAAATAGGAGGAATAATGAATCTTGTAGTGGAGATAAGGAGAACTCTCATAAGCTAAGAGGTATAGTAGAGAAAAAACAGCAAGGAGGGATGAAGGGAAGAGAAAACTTGTGGAGCCAGAAACAAGAAGAATGGAAAGGAGCTCAAGAAGAACGATGAACTGGAAATGAAAAAATAGTATATAAATAGGAGATGCAAGGCATGGCGTCCCCATCCAGGAATGGCGGTTCTATTGCTATCGCCAATAGAATCGTGGCATAAGTTGGACCCATGAATGTGCATTTCTGACTTAAAACTATCATTTAATGCTATTGCTATTTAAAGTGGCCTAAGGCCGAAATCACACTAGAGGCCAAACTAAAAAAATGTAAAATAAAAAATAGATAAAAAAATGCCATGTGGAGTTTAGGCATCCACGACATATCACATCTATTATTTTCTCCAAATGTCGGAATGACCTTTTGGCACCCATACATTTTCTATATAGTAGTTTACCCCAAATTTGGCGAACACCACGTTTCAATTTAAGTTTTCGCGCAATTGTCGGGGAGATCATGCTTTAAGATTAAATTTATGCAATCCGGCCGGGAGTTTCGGAAATTATTAGATGTCCTCATGCAATCCGGCAGGAGTTTTCTCGAAATCATTGGAGTTCTCATGCAATCAGCCCGAGGAGTTTTGGGAAAATTGGAGTTCGGATGAATGGTTGCATGTAGCACGAAAATTGGTGAAAATCAGTGGCAAATATGTGAAATCAAGTGGCGATTTGTGAAAGAGCGGATCAAGAGGAAGAGCTGCGATGGGTCAAGAGTGAATGAGAAAAGATTAATCCGTTTCAATCGAGAAAAGATGAATCCATTTCAATCTTGGGACTATGATTTCAATCGGATTTTTGATTAACATGGATGGGGCTTTTGGCTACACACATGCGCGAGGAAGCCACGAAGGCCTATATTATAGTAGTAATACACGATTTTTTTATGAAGAATAGCGGAGATCAGAAGGATTAAAAGCGATTATATCAGGCTTTATCAAAATTTATCAAGCTCTGTCACTGATTATTGCCGCTTGTGTGGCAGATGACATGGAAGTCTTTTTTGAATAATTTGGACACCATAGTGTGATATCGAGTAGGTGGCACAATGTTTTTGGGTAAACTTGCCACGTATTTAATTGAGTTTAGCGGTAAGTAGTGTGATTTCACCCCTAATATTCATTGCTGTTAGAATGAGTTTAATCATGAATTATTAGGCAGGATTGATGGAAGTTCCTAGAGTTTGTTGCAAATTTGCATTTTGATCATTGGACAAATGACTTATAGGCCTTTTCAAATTGTCTTCTTTGTGTGTTATTTTATGTTGAAGTCTTAAGAGGTCTACACACCCATTATTTTTTATGCAACTATCATCTAAGCTTTTGAGGACAATTGAATGAAAGAGTATTGTGGCCATGTTGCCATGCTTGGTCAAGCTAACGTATAATTGATGCATCCGTAATACTATAAACACCTTTCTACCTTTGCAATAAGACCAATTGATAATCGTCCTCCAAAACTGCCTTGTCGTCTAAGCTAAAAGGAATAGAAAGGAAATACCTGGTCATAGTACTTCATTACATGTTTTTTGTCGTTGAAGAAGAACTCCAAAACAAGATGAGAACTTCAGAATAGGAAGTGAACTTGGCAGAGTTGGTACTAATTGTTGAATGCATAAGAAGTATAAATACTAATGTTATCATGAAAATATGCAACTTGATTGATTACTTGGCAATGCTAAGAGTTGTTGACAATTATAGATGTAAGGTTTTAAGGAGTTTAGTCGTCGGAACATGAATTTGGGGCTCAATTTTTTCGATTGCTTTCTCTTCGACTCTCCATATCTGGTCGCATCTAGCGTTAGGCATGAATGCCACGATTGCACAATCGTCTCAGGTTTTGCCTCAATTGCCTCAGGTTGGCTTCTGGATTTATTACTGTTCACATGTTGAAGATGTTTTCGCCTCGCCCATCTTGCCATATTCTAATGGCAGAGCCTTTTCATCTTCAACAAGGTTACGAATTTCTTATCTTCAAAAATTTACTTCAGTTTGTGGAGAGGTGAAGGACTCTAACCCTACCTTATGATTTATCGAGATTACGAGAGGATTTTTGGTGCATGTGAGACCTAGACTTTATTGGATACGAGACAACACATGGATTTGTCCCATTTGGAGAATCCAAAAAAGTTTATGGGCTGGAGATTTTCAAGCTACTCACGTGAAGCATAGAATTCTCTTGCTATTGAAGGATGTGGTTACAGTGAGTGTTTAGATAATTTTACTTTATGGCATAGCCATAAGACATGGTATGGTTATTTGCATCTCTCAAGTCTGGAACTTAGCCATTGCAATCTTTTCCTGGTCTATTTTAGCTTGCCTAGATAGGAGAAATTCTTTAGAATAATTGTACTAAATGCAGAAACTTCATGCACGTTCTTTTGAATATCGTAATATATATGTATTTTTACACAAAGAATTTTATCCTCTTCGTCAGCAACACACTCAATCAGGAATGCTAACAACCTTGAGTAGGTATTGGAATGTTTCTCTTTCAGCATTGGATGCATGCAAAACCCGTGCGTCATCTTAAATGTAGCACAGAGAACAAGATATCTATACTAATGCATCCTATAATCAAGCTCAATGCATGTCCTATAGTCAAGCTTCTTGATTCTCATGATATTGGCAAAGTGGATATATGGTCATAACCAGTTCATGCATAACCATCAGTATTTTCATGCATCATCTCTATCTATTTATTTCGCAGACTGACCATAGATACCATGAACATTTATATTTGAAAGTAAGGGTTGAGTGTGAAATGACTTTATTCCAGAGCATATATCATCATTGAATTGTTAATTGAATCTGAGGAACTCTACATTTCGCATCTAGCAAATGCATTACGTCCTCATCAATTACCTTCCTGCATCTCTCACAACTACCAGTGAAGATCATACTAGGCTTACAAGGCCTCCACACACAAAAAGCCACATCCAATTTGTGACTCCCTCTCCTTAAACACAGTACCCCTTGAACGGGCTTGTCGCTTCAGCATCATCACAACGATTCAAAAAGCACAAGACATAGCATTTCACAATTTTATCCAGCAGCAGAGAAAAGAACAATAAAGATTTGCTAACTACCTTCTTCAATATCCATCATTTCAGGCTACCACAGGATCGATCTCTTCTTGTAGAACACAGAATCACGAAAATTATGACACAAAATCCAAGGACCCCCTAAAATTGATCCTTCCAAACACGTATCAGAGTGGATTGCCGCAACCAAACGGCATCTCCATAACCCAAAGCCGGGAACTTTCTTGCCTTTGCAAACAAACCGGGCTCCATTTTCAGCAAGAATTATATTAGTGGTATGACATCATACTTTAAATTCAATAGCGGTGGCTCTGAGCTACTACTGGAAATTTCTAATACGGCAAAAGCTTACTTTCCAATGGTTTTTTAAAATTTTCTAGCCGGGTAAAAGCATGAAAGGGTGTCTATAAATGTAGCCCTTTTTGTACATATACATATATACCGAATGCACATTTTTGGAATAAGCATCATCATGACCCGCTAGTAAGCGCCATGATTAATGGCTATCCACCACTCAAACCGCACAATTTTCAAATTTTGAAATTCTTTACCAAATTCTTTCTTGGTTTGCCTCTCGTTCACTATCAGCCCCCGCCTTCTCGCTTGAATTCGATCATGAATTCTTCATCTAGCTATGGCCCCAAAGCGCCCCGGATCGAGTGCTTGCTCATCACCACAACCCAAGCAAGAAGCCGATTGCTTCGGCGGTGGAATCTTACCTCCAAGGAGTTTAAAGCGTTTGGGTTACGATGTGATCCAAGCCAAAGACCTCCGTGATAAACATGCGAGAGGCCTACATACCCAACCTAGAGATGGTTGTGAGCGAGGTATAGGGTGAAGCTCCAAAAATAGGCGAGGATTCAAGGAAGGGAGAATCCGAGGAATGCATGGAAAGATGATTTTTTAAATATTATGAATTGGTTTATGGCAAGAAACAAGGTTACAAACCATTATATTTCTACCTATTTTGCGAGCATTTGCTCTTCACTTGAAGGGACGGCTTGTTGATTGGATGGACGTGGCTAGGACCGCCAAAGATCTTGCCAAAACTTCAGAAATTACAGAGGACCCTACAACGGTAAATCCTCAAATATCAAACGGGACATCGTATTGCAGCGAGAATATTAGAGCCACAGGTTATTCTAGATCGGATGTTGACACAATAAAGCGATTACTTAAGCATGGGTTGGAGGAGAAAACTAACCTATTGAATGAAGTAGAAACCTTTGGAAAAAAAGGAGGGATGCATTGAAGGTCATCGGTCGGATTGAGGGTAGAAAGGATATGCTATCCAGAAGATCTGCGGCCAGTCTGCCAGAAAATAGATGAGACAAAGCAGGAATTTGACAAATTGTCGGGATCCTGCTTTGGAAATCAAGTTATCTTGGTGTTGAAGTACAAGTTGGAAGACTTGGTTATGAGTAGACATGAGAAAGAGCAAACACTCTTCTAAGCTAGAAATTAGTTTTTGGGAAGCAACTAAAGAAATTGAAAGGCATGAAATCTCAATTGAACAAGCAAAGGAAAAACTTAATTGCATTGAATTGGTTCGGCCAAAGGCATTCTGATTTTTGGATTTCATGGGGAGAAGCGGGACCTATTGTTACGCACCCGAGGCCCCTACTGTAGGAGCTACTTCTATAGAGCCCGAGTTCATCACATTGGTTCATGTACTTTGTGGCCAAGGCTTTGGCAAAAACTGGTTTGTTCTTTGCTAGCTCCATGAGAGATGCTTATTGCCTCTTACGCTTGTGTTATCACAGTCCATGAAAGGCGTAATTGCATAAAAGGTTGCATCCGGGATGAGGGCATTCGAATTGACTTGGTTTCCCTTCTTTGTGAAAGGTATGCATTGCTCTCAACTAATTTAAACTTATATTTCTCTTAATTCATATTTGTTATTGTAATGCATAGTTCTACATGTATGGCTTTTCGGTGCATTGCTATTCCTTGTACATGTATAACTTTTAGTGTACATCATGTGAGGAGGTACATAGGCATATATTTGCTTGTTTATTGATGCTTTTATTTTTGAGCTTGAATTTGCGGTTTGTATCGGTTGTACATGTATCTAATGGAGTCTACATCTGCAAATAGATGTACATGCATTTATTTTTAGAGTGCATCGTAGATGGATTCATAAGTATGTGCATTTTTACATATATGTGCTTTTTTTTTGGGCATAGATCTACATTCTCTAACTGGATACACAGGTACATCATCCGGGTGCATTGAGGTACATCTATGTACATTGAGGAACATGTACATGTACATTTGCTATAGTTAAATGTAGTTACGTACATTTGGTACATTTTATGTACATGAAATGTACATGCTTGGCGAGAATGCACCGGATATTTCTCATTGTTTAAGTTCTATTTTCATGTTCTTTTATGTCTATTGAAATTTAGATCATTTGTTTGTTTTAGAGATGATTTTTCCTATCCCGAAGCGGCTTTAGCGGCTGATGTTCTTGAGCCATGCATCGACTCTCTTACAAATTTTATTGAGCATAAGCGGTCGAATCGTAGACCCTCAACCTTCCAGCTCCGGATCACCAATGACATTTACGAGTGCCGTAATAGAACCATGCGCAGCGATTGCCTCCTCGAACATGGCAAAGTGAAGTTGAGGAAATAGAGAGGATGGCACTTGAGAAAGCTAAAGATTCTGCGTGCGAGAGCCTTCAATGGCTACTGCCGCGAGAAACACTTTCATCACCAAGTGCTAAATTAGTAATTGGAGAAGCTCCTAAGAAAGATTAAACACGTCACCGGCATCATCTGCGGGTGCCGGTTACGGACTATTCGGAAAGCTACAAAGGACACGATCTAGATTTTATCCCGGGAGATACCGGGGAAGAGGAAGTTGAGTTGGTAGTTGAGTCCACTCCAAAGAGGAGGCAAAAGAATCTTTGGTGATGTAACTCCAAGAGAAAAAAAACAGCAAAATCTCCGGCCAACAAAAAAATGTCCTCAAAAAGAAAATCTCCGGGGCAAAAAAGTGCCACCACCACCAAGAAAGAGGTATGTCAAGATGAACTAATTTTGTTAAACATCTCGATTTATGATAATTAACCACATTTTTTTTTTTTGTACATAGGACACGATCCGCAGTCGCGTGAAGGAAGCTGATCGATCACGGAGTCGGAACAGGAAGAGGAAGAGGAGCTACAAGCAAATATTGATGTGATAACAAATAAGGTCAAAGCAGCCCACGAGAAGATCTTTGAAAGCGGTGATGAATTTACAAGGTGAGTAATATAAATTGATTACAATAGATATATTCTTTTGTAATCTTTGTTGTTTCCTTGTGCAGTTTAGTGAACCGAATCAAAAAGGTTGGTTCCATTCACTCCCTTATAGGGAATTTGTCCTCCTAAGCCTCGCACCCTCTATCTTTCAAAGTGATGTTGTGAAGTTCTGGTGGAAATTTCGGACTTGACCTCTAAGATGGTAGATGTCTATGGGAGGTAGGCTAGCATTTCAACATATTTATGTTATTTCATTCCCTAAGTCACTCATCTTATGTATTAATATGTATTCTAGATTTGTGTGAGGTACCTTTGTGATCTTCCATCGATTGGAAACACAAGTTTTTATGGTTCGATAGGACACCTTCAATTTTGTGAATTCCCTCAGAACAGGGAGGGGCGGATGTACGTAACACTAATATAAAGGAAGGGCTGGATGGCATTTTGATTGCAAGATGCCAATACATATTTGTTCCAAGTGCAAGGCCCAAATGTGGCATTGGCAATACTTGTGCTTGCTGGTCCAATGAAAAGCTCTTTTCCATCTATAGCTAGCCCAAGTATCTGATCCTCTCTCTGTCAAAGGCTATGTACCCGATGCTAAAGTGGTCCGAAGTAAGTATGAGTTTTGTTTTGTTTTATGATTTGATTATTCTCATATTGCAATTTCTTATGTTTGATTTATTCTCATATTGCAATTTTGCGAGGTTTCATAAGCTTATGATCAATAACATGATGCTTTCGGATCCAACGGCTTAAGCCATGGTAGGAAGAACTTTGATGCTCGCGGTTACGTCCTAAAATGCGAAACTAGTACCAGCAACCCTTGCATGTACATTGTGGCTTACATGCACAAATTCATAGATCTTTGTGGTTGATGCGGTAAGCTCCATTTTTGTAAGTAGAACATGTTATTTTCCTATTAGTTATTTGTTGGTATAGTCCTCTAATACTTGTGCACCCACGCAGATGACACCCAATTGGTTCAGCGATGCCTATGCCAAGTCGCGGAGGGATCATCTAATGGAGGCATTAATTGTAGAAGGCGAGATGAATATACAAGCGGTTGTTCCTACACGGGGTAGATAGTCTCTTTGACTTGTTTGTAAATTACGGTTTTGTATGAGCCATGCTCGAGCTTCTTTGTACTCAATAAGTAATGAAAAAATTAATTTATTTGTCTCACTTACACATTGCAAATAACAATTGTGTAATTATCAATGTGTTTTCTCAATTGTGTGATCCGGGGAAATGTAATTATAAATTGTGAATCTCAAGTGTTTTCTTCTTGACGGTGAATCATCTAATCGAGGGAGAAAGCTCATTATCTTTGACTTAAATTACGTGTTGGGCAAGAGTGTGCACAAGAATGAAATATTAACTTAAGATACCAAATGGATCGAGAAAGATGAGCTTCAATTTAATATAGGAAATGGTTTTTTTACTTGCGGGGCGGGGTTAGCATCACTTTGTTAGCATTTGTAAGAGAAGGGTTTGATGTTGCCATCTGGTCTTCACTCACTTCTAAAATCTTCACCCAATTGTGGAACATATTTGTGATGCTTTTTCCATAAAATTTTGAAGTTTGTTTTCTGACTAGGGCTTGATGTTGTACTCTACCACACAAACACCCTCTTGAACCTCAAAAGGGTTGTTTGTGAAACCATTAAGCTATGGTATGGAAAGAGTACCAGAGTACTATGGACATACTGATTCGATCGACAACGAAAGATACAAATCCACTTTGAATCCGTAGGAAGCTACATATGTCCTTTCTCTTGGACACCGATATTAGTGGCGGGCTTAACAGATTGCTTGTCATGGAGCTCATTCCATGGCTTAATGGATTCAAAATGGCTGAAGATGGTATAGTTTATGTGAAAGAGCATCCAATGACTAATGCGGCCGGATAGCATATCGAGGCAGGTGGAGCAGATTTTTTTCGGCAAACTATGGCGACAACTTGGGTGCTCTGTTGCCTAAATTTAGTCAATATCACGAACAAGGAATGAAACCGCCATCATGTTATTGGCCTCTCGGTGGCCCATTGTTGAGTGCAGGACTTTGGTGATGTACAAATTCAAATGTTATGAATATATGTATCAAAGTTTTTTGTTCATTGCACTTTGAGTACTCTATTTTTTGTCTTTCTTATTGGTACAATTATGAGTGTGTATACATAATTAAGTGATCTTCATTTGCTTTGTAGATGAATGATTTGAAACACAAAAGACTATTAAGAAACTAAGAGATAGAGTTCTGCTTTGCACTGGTAATACAAACCAACACAAAGTTTGCAAGTACATAGGGTTGGGGACCCGATTATCGCCTCTATCTTCTTTGTTCACGAACTTTGGGAAAAGGTTGAGCATATTGAAAATTATGAGAACGCGAGCAACCATGAAATGTATATTGGCGACAAATCACTTGTTGCACAACCCTTGGCGTGTCTGGAAGATCACGAGGCCATGTAGGATGGAAAGGTTTGCAGTGTACGTGCTATAGAAACCGCATGGACCTTCTTGCTTTAGAGGATATCTCTTCAGCCTCTTGGCGGGCTCGAAGACATGATGCAATAGTCATAAGATATCAGGCTCCCCTCTTGACATTTTGAAGCTTGGTCATGAATTATGAGCCATGCTCATTTTTTCGGGTGTGTTGTATTTATGTCCACAATATAAATATCAACCATTTTGTACATGAAAACTTGTCCATTTCTTATCTTTGCCATGACTGAAACTATTTTTAATGTTTATGCAATTCAACTTTCTTATGTTCAATTCTAATCAACTTACACTTAACAAATTTTTATAATATTTCGAATGTACAGCGGATGTACATAAGATGTACATCATTTGTACATCTTATGTACATTGATGTACATAAATGCATAAAGTAGTCGGTTCTTGGTTCTTATCTTTTATATGAACAAAGTATTACAATATTTCGGAAAGTACCACAGTCGACTTAGTCCATGTCATCTACAATTCTTTGGAAGTTGTGATAACAATGTCTCATGGACTTCATCGGCAAGTGAAATGCGTGCTTGCCCCCTTCGGCTTTGTGTTTTACTTTCTTGAATGGGATTCGAACCCCAATCACGCATTCTACGGTACCAAAACATTCTTAGTAGGAAGCGGTTTATACTTATTGTGGCGACGGGATTAGTTCATAATATTGTCCTTCAATGACACTAGTGCCGGTAGAGTATTCATTTCCATAGTCATCAATTGAATCTTCTTCCAATGCATGCTTTTCCCTCGGTGCACATGAGAACATAGTATGAAACACCTTCCACATTGTCAGTCTCGCTAAAAAGACACAAATACATCGAAAGCACTTCTGATTGTCATCTAAACCAGCCCTCGTCTTACGCATACAAAACTTCCACATTATTTTCGGCTTTCACCACGAGAGGCAATATGATCTGTGGGCTCCAAACTTTTAGAGACCATTCTCCACAATGTTTAATGTTCTCACAATTCAACCAATTGAAGTTCATGCAAGCATCACAAAAGCACGAGGGAGTGGTGATAGCAACTTTGTTGGATCTGCTTTGGGTTTATAGTTGACCACGAATTTATCTCGGCTGAATACCGGGTAAAGTCTTGCAATTGAATGCTTCTTGCTGTTCACATCTGTTTTTCCAACCTCCCAAAACACCCTTTCACAATCCGATTCCTTGGCCCTTAAAATTGCACATCTTTGTTTACGCTTTGTCGGCATGCCATTTTGTTTTCTCTGCCGCTCTCAAGCCACAACTTTGCTATACCAGCCTCGCCATCATGTGTGCCTTTCCCATGGCGGATCCAAAGAAATTCCATATCACTTTCGAATTTTATTTTCAACATGGTATCTACAGATTCCATACCATGCGTCTTGATTTGAATTGAGATGCACAACCATCCGAACCACACATAATGAAGGTTTATGTGTCCACCTCCATTATTCTTAAGCCACCCCAAATGTAATTTAAAACCATGTTGCACAAAATGAGTGTCATGCTTCTGTCATCCAAAACATAGAAATGCACTATTTTTAAGCTTACCTTCTATTTTCATCATTGAAATATGGACCAAAATACTAATTTGATCGAGATTCCAATGCTCGGATTGCACTACGTCCCTGGTTTCAATGTGTAGTTTTTACGCAAAGTCAACAACGGACAACACACTACTATCAGGGAGTTTCTCAACACATCTTTTAAACTGTTTTGCTCTGCCGATTAGTGTTGTAAAGTTATGATCGTAAACTTAGCAAGCTGAATTTTCATGTTCTTTAACAACAGCCGGATGCTTTGTGATTCTGATCAACTAATCTAAGCCTTCGGATGTACCTTTTTAGATGGCTCATTGACATATGCATATACTTGCCGGTCGACATTCTGAATTCCATCTTCCTCGTTTGGACAAATGTCTAATTTCTTCCTCCACATTCATCACATTCACCTTTGATGCATTTTAGTTTATGCCATTCATCCGTCACATATTTCTAAACCGTTGACCTCCACAAGATACTAACATTATCAAAAGTCTTCTTGTTTGCTTGACATACTCCATTGTTTTGCTGGCATGCACAGACACTGCAGCAACAAGTGCAATTAACATGTAGGGATCTCCTCATATCATTGAAGGCCTTTACGCATGCCGGATCGCTTTGCTCATGTTTGACACGTGGAACATGTGTTTCTCTCCTTCAATTTCCTTATGCAATCAGGTTTCAGATACTGAACCGGGTCGAGGCTTAATTTTGGTGTCGGGGTTACGATATACAAACCGTTGTTAAAGCTCAGACTGCAATAATAAAAGCATTAAAGACCATGTTAGCAAAATGTTGTCGGCAACCAGATGCCAAAAGAGTATTGAACTATACAATTGTACATTTAATGTATGTTCTATGTACATAAAATGTCCATCCAACAGCTCCACTGATCTGTTAATGTACATCTAATGTACATCTAATGTACATCAGTACATCTAATGTATAGCCAAACAGTTCCACTGATCTGTTACTGTACATTTAATGTACATCCAATGTACATCTAGTGTACATCTAATGTACACCTAATGTACATCTAATGTACATCTAATTAATGTTACAATATTAGTACATCACATTAATGTTACAATATTAGTACATCTAATGTACATATGTATGATTTGTTTGGCTTCATTACGAAAAGTACACTAAAATGTAAATGATGTAATTTTGATATTCAAGTACATGTAAATGCCTTTGCATGGACATGTAAGTGTTAATGGAAACAATGTAAACAATGTAAAATGTAAACAATGTAAAATGCAATACATTTCATGAAAACCATGTGTATTCATTAACAGGTCACTCGGAACAGAACTAGAATGTACAGAAGAAAGTCATGAAAGAATTTTGGAAGAAAACATAATCTCCAAAACTGAATTGATTCAATTACAAGAGCAAACATGTGAAATATCAAGGTATTGTATTGCTTGTGTTCTCCTCTTCATGACATCTCTAACCTTTGGTGAAACTTTGGTATTATCAAGCCAAAATTCACTTAACGACATTTGATTGAATCATCGATTCTATTTGATCTTGGCATCCTTCCCCGCCAAAAGCCCATACATTTGCTCCACTTAATGACATTATCTTCCTTCTTCTTGCAGCTTTGGATAAATTTCTTGGTCGTATCTTTAGCAATTTTGAAGAAACATTCTTGTTTATATCTCATTTTTTTCCAACAATCATTGATAACAATGAATGTTTTGCAGCCAATTTATCTTTGCTATTAGCACACTTTACTTCTTGAAGCCCATCTTTCAAGTTTTCGATCATTGATTTCATAACAATAACCCGGAAGGATTTCCAATTACAGGTTGAAAAAAAAGAAAAAAGCTTTGTCATCTTGCAACAAACGAGCACAAAAACTAATCTTTGATGCAGACGGCGTTTGCCCGAAGAATCGAGGATGCAATCCACCCGAATTGTCAACACGCCGCTTTATTTGTTTTGTGGCATAACATCGGCCAATGTCGGCATACTTGCGCTTAGAACCACCACTTCCATTGGAATTCTCACCCTCCATGAACAGTTGAAATTGATTTATATTTCTTGTAGATTCAATTGGTATGTGTTTGCTTCGAATTGTTCCGGTGTTCGCCTGTGAAAGGGGAATTTGAAAGGGAGGGACGGATCCATTCGACCGTTCGATTGGTTGGTGGTTAACCAAAATTTCGAGGGGGGCAATGTCGGGGATGATCTTGCAATCATTGCAAACCGCGACACAAAGCGACAAACGAGACTATCTTGATGTACATCTAAAATGTACCCCAAAAAAGCACAAATTGTCCTTCAATTCAAAGTACGATGTAACGCACACCCTTTCATGCTTTACTTTCCAACCGTAGATTCATAAATCAATGGATCTAACGGTTGAAATGAAATTTAGTTGATGTGGCGGGGACACGTGGATAGGCCGTAATTCCTGTAACTATTGCAGGATTTGAGGGGGGGGGGGATGAGGGGGAGAGGGAGAGGTATTAGGTAAGCTTATTTATAAATATAGAATTGGTACAATCGAGTTCATCATCGAAGACGGAACTACCAAATGACCAAATTGGCAGGTTTTTGCATCCAGTCTTCAATATCTCTGATCGATTTTGTTGCAACGCATTTGACACCTTCAATTACAAGGGCATCTTCCATGCGAAGCCAAGTGCAATTTTTGAGGTACTTAGTAGATTACACAGCTAGCAAACTGAAGAGAGGAATGCAAACCTTGTCAAATGTACTATAATAAAAGAGAAGTGCATCTTCCTGCCTTGGCTTCACCTTAAGACCATTAAATTGTTTATAGCCTAACCAATATCCATATTTCTATAATATTACAGACAAGAAGAATGAAACATTGGAAACTATTTATAAGTGGAAAATGAATGTAGTTGGAAGCTCAGGTACAACAAATGGAAAGTTTGTTTCTCCTACTCCTTCAGCATTAGTTGGATAGAGCAGGAAGAAACCCATCTGTCAGGAGAACTAAATGAGTAAGAACAATTAAGCACATATTAAATCTGCACTAAAAATTAGAAAAAACCACAGAGCAATTATTGTTTGCATTGCCATATTATCTTCTCTAGCAAGAACAAAGAAACATGTATAGAGATGTACCCTTTGGCTCTTTTGTAGTCCATATTCTGCAAGATTGAAGATATCAAAATGACTATTGTATTTTTGCCCAATATCATAACGCGGGATATTGAATGGCTGCAGTACATGAAAGATTAAGCAAAATGGATTGGCTTTGAAGTTTCTGTGAGCTTGCCAAGTGTATGCTTACGACATGTCATGTGCTGAGCTGAGGCCATTAATACAGCTGCACACCATTAAAATCCGTCTCTCATAGATGTTGTTATAGACTTTATACCTCAGGAGGCATATACAGGTCAAAAATTTATTCCATCGGGATAACCTTCTGACTATAACATGATCTATACTGGATAAAATAAATTTTTCTGTGCGCAACATGTTCCTCGCAGTTGTTATGAAGGGCGCAGTCTTCTATCGTTTCCCATGATAAACCACCAAATTTTTCGCCTTCTACATCAAGTTTCTATCTAGATAACAAGATGCTTAATGTTGCGGCTCCGTACAGGGCGTATAAATCCTTGCCCACCTGAATCTGGCACTCTGTGACATTATACAAATGCACTTTAAACTGCATCTTCCCCATATCTTTTAAATAATATCCCACCGTGCCTTCGAAATAGTGTGCAATTTGGTATCTCATGGTTAGATACGATGCAAGCTGAGACTTCATGGAGGAAGCGTGAAATGAATATTTTTCAAGGGGAACATAAGGTTATTATAGATCATCCTCTGAAATCAAGCATGGATGGGACGAACAGAAATCAGGTAAATCTAATCACATCTCACATGGTTGAAGAGTATGAGCATGTTCTTTTATGTGAAAATGATAAGTTTGAGCGTTGTCATGAGAAAGAAAGTGATAGATGCTTGAGCAGCCCTGAGTTTGAGGCTTTTCATACATATGAAACATTTTTGGATGATGTTGAACCATTATTATGTGAGCTAGAGGTGGAAAGCATTGATATTTTCGCATTTGACCACTCTGGAGATATGTTACATGCTCTTGAAATTAGTGACAGTCATGACAACAATTCTCTTTATGAGACTTTCAGATTTGAGACATGTATACCAGCTGAGCAAGACCTTTATATGCCTCAAATTGAGAAATATACTTGCTTTGATGGTTTGGCACTAAACCATGAGCTAGAATTGCAAATTTTTGATGCTTTGATGAATGAAGTGTACCTAGAATGGTTCAGACCTGTGTTTCAGCATTGTAGCAGTCCAAAGAAGTCTGAGAATCAAGGAAAACCAGTTCCTTTCATGTTTGAGCATGGAAGTGTGGAAGAGGTGAGTAAATTTGAGCATGACTATGTGATAAAGGAAGGGAAATTGGACAAAGACTTTATCTCGGTGTCGGCAGACCAAAGATGTTCATAAAGGTTTGTTTGCACCATTTGAGACTAATAAGCTACCTGGAATATGTCAGTTTAGCAAGTTTTATTATATTACATCAGATTTGCCACATTGATATGCTAGTGCGGTAATATTTGAGCGGGTTCTTGGGTGTGGCTTGTTCTTTGGCCACATTTTTTTGTTGCTATTACATGTTGTCGACCTTCTCCTATTTGGAAGATGCTTACTTAACAGTGTGGGAGTTGGTTGATAATTCGAGAAGGGGAATTGTTATTAATCCCAGAATGGAGAAGACCTCGAGACCTAGACAAGTGCTATTCTAAAGGGATTCAGATTTTGTATAGCTCAATTCTGAGAGAATTTGTGGAGAACTTTTGGGTTACAACAGGTCATTTTTACTGTAAAACCAGATGGTGACAGTTCCATAATACACAATCTATCCTACATCAAAAGATGTGTTTAAATGATACGAATCAACGAGCTATGGTGCGGTCAAATGGAGGTCTGGAACTCAAGATACTTGACTTTCAAAGTTTGCCACGCGATTCTGCGGAGGCTTTGTAGAGTCCTTTGTCATTTTGGACCCGGTTTGTTTGTATCGGTCATTTGGATTTGAGGAGGGTATTTTCTTTCTAAACATACATGTAAATGTGTCATTTGGGGACATGTCCCAAGGACCATATTAGTATTTTTGTTGTTGTGGGTTCTCAGCCACCTGAAAGTGGCACATTTGCCCACCGTGGTCGCCCTTTGTTGGGGTGGTCACCACTCACCACACTCATCACCACTCACCACTCACCACACTCGTCCCCACTCACCACACTTGTCACCACTCACCACACTAACCACACTCACCACTATTGAGGGTGGTATAGAAGATAGTATACCGTATATAGAGTGATATACGCACATGCACGCGTGCAGGATATTTGCACGTATGCATTGTGGAGCCATTATCATCTTGTATTATCGGCGAGAGAGAGAAGAAGGAGGGGGATTATTGTATTGAGAGAGAGTATTTTCCTTGATCTAGCTATGGAGATGATGATTCTTTGTGTTGTGCATTGCCTTGATCTGATAGATTGAGCTTGGATTGTTGGGTTTTTCATCCTTCTTGCAAGGTTAGAGTTCAGGCTCTAACAGTGTTTTTGCATCCAATTGAAAAATGCATGAAGATGCAAATTATCCAGACTGGAACCTCCCTCTAGAGCCACAACTGCTGACTGGCAATGCAATTTCACAAACTCTATCATCTATACATGCTCTCAAAAATGTTGCATCCGGTCACTATAATTGTCACAGAGACATCTAGAAGAGTAGGCATTTCAACTGCCTATTCTCCAGTCCCACCTCCAATGCCACAACCTAAATGTTCTGCCATAATACTCGGTTTTCCTCTTCCCCTTCCTCTCCCAACACCTCGGCCATGTCCACAGCCACAGGGCCACCACGACCTCTTATCGATCCTCTACCACTATTAATGTCTATAGATGTCTATTCTTCATCCACTATGCAAGAATTATTTCCTCCACCACTTGAAAATATACAGGAACTCCAGTCATATGTAGAACAAGGAATATCTTCAACAACCTTCCTACTTCTTCCTCTTCCTCTTCCACTATTTCCATTCTTATTAGCTCTACACATCCCCTTTGACTGGCATTGCAAGATGCTCTGCTTCTGTCCTCAAAAACTTTCGACAAACCCCCACGTAGGTCAACAGTCTTCTTGCCATCTTTTGGGATAAAAGTTGGTAGGCTTTGTGAATTAGTCATCAAATCTTCCTTCGCCACAAATTTTCACTTCACTACTCACATGGTGAATCATACTGCCGCACCGACGTGCCAAATACGGGCTCCTGAACTTGACAACCTCCACCTACTTCATGAGCCCAAGGACAAGCTTCTCGGATAGATCTGCTTTCTTATATATCAACTCTGCCAATCTGCTACTCTGAGGAACTCTACTTCTGCATCTAGCGAATGCATCACGTTCTCACTAAATACCTTCCCGCATCTCTCACAACTACCAGAGAAGATCATACTAGGCTTACAAGGCCTCCACACACGAAAAGCCATATCCAATTTGTGACTGGAATCCCTCTCCTTAAACACAATATCCCTTGAACGGGCTTGTCGCTTCAGCATCATGACAACGAATTTAAAAAGCACAAGACAGAGCAATTTACAATTCTATCCAGCATCAGAGAAAAGAACAATGAAGATTTGTTAACTACCTTCTCAATATCCATCGTTTCAGGCTGCCACAGATCGATCTCTTCTTGTAGAACACAGAATCACAAACACTATGACACAAAATACAAGGACCTGTTAAAATTGGGCCTTTCAAATATGTCTCAGGATAAGAATTTCAGACTAATTCACCACTGCAATCCATCTTCTAAACTAGAGGCCAATTCAAAAGATCCTTTCAATGCTACAAACTTAGAAAGAAACAACACTTGCTGGCTTCCCGCAACCAGGAAGCATCTCGGTAACCCAAAGCTCAGGAACTTCTTGCACTACGCACAACCAGATCGATGGTTTTATTTACGCCCGATTTGGGTTGGACTTCAATGGAAACTTCCCCAATTTTTCGTGGAAACCTCCCTCACTTTGCCTGGAAACCTCCCTAGTCTTCCTGGAAACCTCCCCACCTTTCCTTGAAAACCTCTCCAACTTTCCAGGTAGATCTGGGAGGTTTCCACGTTGGAAAACAGGGGAGGTTTCCATGGAAACCTCCCCGGGCTTCACTAGAAACCTCCCTAATTTTCTTGGTAGACCTGGGGAGGTTTCCACACAAGAAAATAGGGGAGGTTTCCACGGAAAATTGGGGAGGTTTCCCATTAGAATCAGAAAAAAAATGCCCTCCACGATCCGCCTCAATCCATGTGCTTTTTAATATCCACCTCGATGGTTGCATAAACATGCCTTTATTAATTATATCCTGCCTTTATTAATTACGCCCTTTTTTTAAAATATTTTAATGGAAACCTCCCCAATTTACCAAAGAAACTAGGGGAGGTTTCTATGGAATGTTTATAGTCCACCTTGATTTTACTATGGTTGAATGAAGCCCTAGTAAATTCAACAAGGTCCATCTCATTTTCCTGTGGTCGAAACCCCAGTAGGTTCAACAAGGACGCTTCGTGACAATGTGGGTCTAGTGAGCGCGTCCAATTTCCAAACTATGAAAAGTTATGATCGCTTATGGTAGTGCTATTTATGTTTTACCTATGTGGCACCCTATATGCGATGACAAGTATTAATGTGATGGTATACCTTTTTGTCAACAAAATGTAATGCTAATAATATTTATAACAACAAACGTACATCAAAATATGTCTTATGAGGCACAAAGCCACGTCAGTCAGACATAAAAAACAAATGCACGATGTAGTGTAAATGTGGGCACTATGACATCATTGAGCCCGACGTCTGCTATGACGAAGACACAATGCATACAGCAAAGCAATAGCACAAGAAAGAACTTGTCGCTCCTTGGGAACCACGACGTCAATCTGGAACCAATCTTCTCCAACCTAGCAAGAAAAATATATGACAAAGTTAAATAACGAATTCTTAAACCAAATCGGACGGTTACTCGTTCTACCTGAAGCGCTCTGCCACCCACATCTCGACGGGGATCCCAACAGAAGAGAGCATCCGCCAACATGCGCATCAACAAAGCCATGTGCACACCACAACTATCGAAATCCCTCTGACGTGGTGCATCCATATTGCGAATGAAGAGGGGGGGCGCACCCTCTCATATCCCCGGGCGCTCCTCTAATCTGCATGTAAAGCTTCTCCCCTCACTATTTAAGTGTATGCAAATAGTGATAATCAACTTACCTACTCAACTCTACCACGCTAGGGCGCTCGCCACGAAACCCCTCGACCATGGAATCAAAATATAACCACGATGTGCTCACGTCCTCCTCAATCCCGAGGTGCTCAGCAATATCCATGTTCGGGAAAAGGAGGTACAACCACCAATGTCCACTGTAACAATTCAGATGGTCAAAATATATAGCAATAAAAGTAGACGATGTGTATGAACTAATAACATCACTCACTTGCGCACGATAGGCCGAATACCACATATACGCCACCACCGCACGGGTCGGGTGAAGTCATCCCCAAAATCTGGAGTCAAGCGTGATGTTGCATCACTCCCTGGAGACCCTGTACAAAAGGGATGGGCATGCGTGTAATAAAAAAGCACGCGCCCTCGGTCCTCTTCAGATAACATGTGCCTGATAATCCTTTATGGGGACGCAAAATGATATGAAGCATTAGACAAGAGTATAATAATACAATATAAAGAGTTTCCAAGAGACTCACATAATGTAGATGCATATGTGCCAGTCTCCCCATCTTCCTTTGTAGGCATCATCTAGGAAGTCACTCGTGATCTCAACCGATGACTGCGGGCAGAGGCTAGACCTGATATGTACCGCCATTTGTTCCAACACACCTCGCTGCACGAAATGGTACAAATATCCATGTGCCTCCCATTGGTATCCCGAAGATTCAACTAAAGAACCTCGCGCAACCCTCGGAACCAATCCGGGAACTGAGATCTATCGGAATGTTCAATCAAAGGGGTGCACGGGCTTCTCGCCCTCTCTCACTTGTCCATCCGCGCAAGGGAACAAAAATCTCGCTAGCAAAGAAAGCACCACGTTGGTAAGGAAAAATGAAGCCATGCCCTTGGGCCCTGTCAAACACCACCTCCTCCTCTGTGAGCTCTGCCCAATCCTCTGCCGAGGGGGGGTATGGCGTGAGCAATCCGGCACTGTGTCTCATGAAACGCGGTCTAAAGAAGAACTGTATCATCGTGAGGGTGACTGGAAGATGGTATAGATACAACCACATCTGGCGAATCGAGGGTATCACTAGAAACGATGACACCTGGTGATGCAGCCAAGCTAGCAAGCATGTCTATAGTGGTATCTCTAAACATAGAGGCCACCTCGTCGAATGTCAATCTAGTGCACCATACAGGACTGGATAGTGCACCAAGGGAGGGTGCAACATCTGAGTATGCCAACGAGGCAAAAGGGTGTGTAGTGCAAGGAGACAATGGTGTAGGAGAGATAAGGGACGTGGAAGATGCAGATGCTGGAGGGACTGGAATGTCACACACAAGACTAGATAGGGCATGGGCAGATGAACTAGCTAGAGGGGCCGTGGAAGGTGGAGGGACATACGATGATATAGGAAGGGAAGGGAAGCGAGGAAGGGAGGCGCGACTAAGGGTGAATGGTAAGATCGGAGGACGGGACGGTGGACCCGCTAAGGGGGGCCATGGAAGGTGGAGGGACATGTGAAGACGTGGCGTGAGGTGGTAGTCTAGGAGGAAAGTTATGAAGGGAGGTGGTATAAAGGGTGAATGGTAGAATGGGAATATGGGAAGTGGTTAATGAAGGGCCCTCGACCTCAATGGGTAGTGTTCCGATGTAGAGGTCTACATCAACGGATAGAGGTAGGACAGTGGAGGTGCAAGAAGTAGAGCAAGGTGTCTCAAACCCTATCCCTCCATGTGATGCAAAGATCCATTGTGGCTCCCATATCAATCCCACCAAGCTCACCTACTGCATTGACTGCTGCTCCAACTACTACTCCAACTACTACTCCATCCCTTCCATGTACATCCTCACCCTGCAATGCATGTCTCTCATGTGGAGCCTCTCCTTCCTCTGCATCCATATGGCCATCGCGGGCCAAGAGCCTACTTTGTGTCTCACGAAAATGGGCCTCTGTGTCTTCGTCTCGTATCTGCATCAAAGTCTGAATATGATCCGCTATCTGTGGCCCCTCCCCTGTGGGTATCTCACGAAACTAACTCTTGAGGAGACACCCTCATGTACCTCTCCCACCATGCCCCACCATTCTTTGTTAATGACAAAGAAGCTTCTCGCCTAGCACACCTCACCTATCTGCGAGCTCGACTCCTCTCCCTCTCTTGTATGGCCTCGTCCTCAAGATCAACTGGCCGTGTCCTGCGCGCACCTGGCCATCAGCAACCCAAGGTACCTCAGGATGCTTGTTCTTCTGTGCACCATTCAACAACAAGCCCATATAACCCTCTCCACGGTCGAGCGTGTGTGAACAACCCTCGTAAATACAAAACCATCTATCCTCTAATCTAGTTGGCAACCTGGAGATGCATCTGATCCTCCAACACCCATGGATCACATCCCTAAACCAATCAACTTGAACCCTAAGTCTATGCACCCTGAAACCTTACCACTAAAAAGAGATACATAACAAACCCTAAAACCCTAACCGTTAAACTAAGTAATGGATCTAGTTAGCCTATATAAAGAGAACTCATTCATCAAGCGCATAGGTCTTAATCGGTGGATGTGGAGGTGGCGGTGGTGGCATCACATCCTCGCCCTCTTCATGTGCGCCCTCCCCATGTATATTATCTAAGGTAAGATGCAAGAAGGAAAAAAACATTAATATTGTTGAGTACTAATAAGTACTAAAAGAAAGGGCACAATGAAAAATTAGAATCAACCCTAACGAAATTCACATTTCTATGATCGCCACATCTATGCATGAAACTATTTCTTTCTGTTATGCATCCGTTTCAATGGATTTTAATGTTGCTTAATAGTTTGAACATGGTACAATAGCAAGTACATAGCACACAATAGTGCACAATAAAAAGAATTTGAAACAAAATGCATTAACCATTGAAACAAAATCATACAAACCGCTAAAATACTGTAGCAGCTTGTTTTTTTTTTTCACAAAATTCCAAGAACATGGGAATTCTTTTACAATATAACCTCAGGGAGGTGGCTCAAAAAAGTTCCTAAAATCAAAACAAATCCAATCCCAATCCAATTCAAACCAGTATCGAAAATTTTGGAAATTTTGTATAAATTCATTATTAAAAAGGAGTAGTACAGAGAGCTCTTTTACCAAGAAGAGCTTGTAAGAATACAATATCTCAATGCAAACCATATTTTAAAGAAATAATACTGAGCCAACTTCCTGATATCAAAGTTGAAAATCTCCTTGTGTAGGCTTACCTGACATCACGCTATTTGTAGCAAGTATATAATTCTTCGATTCTTCTTTGCCAATTTTTCTGGTGATTAGAAAACCTTTGGAGTGGAAACCTCCCCTTCCTCTGCTGGGCTTCAGATTTCCGCTGTTTCAAGAGTTAAATCTGCCAAAATTTGCAAATTCATGTAGATGCAAATTTCAAAACTCTATCTAGTATCAAATTTCAAAATCCAGGTTTGATGACTCAGAATAGAGAAGCTTTTGTGTTGGCCAATCTAATGCTAGATAAGTCACAGAATAGGAAGGGTTACAGAAGTAAAATCAAGATTTCAACAACATTTAAAAATCCAAAAACATTTAAATAGTTCTTCTCTGAATAAGCTCTGATATAAATAGTTCTTCTCATGGTAGAGATGTGGGTGGCTCTATGTCTTACATTTCTTGAGCTCCGAGGTGTCTGGCACTTTTTCCTGATTATATTCTGAAGTTTTGTGTTCTCTTCTGTGGTAACGATAAGAAATAGGAACTTGTGCTAATAATAATGGAGATTGGACTTCTGTTTCATGAAATATTCTATACCAGGGCGTTGTAATCCTGTAAGGGTTTGATCACTGTTACAGAAGAATACTAGGTCGAATTCTGGAAGGGTTTGATCACGGTTTCTCTTGCCGATTGAACTTTGTTCCCTTAATTATGCAAAGGTTTCTAAGGCGCTCAATAAGGCCGATATTTGCCCATGAAAACAAGAGGAGCAGAGGATTTTGTGTTGGCCAATCTAATGCAGGATAAGTCACCGAATAGGAAGGGTTACAGAAGTAAAATCAAGCTGTCAAAAACATTTAAAATCCCAAAGAACAAGGATGTATGCTTACGAAATTGGTTCCCAGATACAAATACGCACGAGCCTTATTGGAGCAACCACTTGCTTCAGAGCTCTAAATACAAATGTCTGCATGCGAAAATGCAAAATTTAGATCATCCAACATGAATCAGAAGATCAAACTCGTAAAAAACTCCAAATTCGATTTGCTTACCCAAATCCTCGGTCCCCCGAGAATCAACGCACCGACCTCGGTTTTGTCCTTCCTTTTTGCTCGTTTGAAACCCTGATCCGGCCCATAAGAAAGATCAATCTATCTCCCAAAGCCAAATACAACCTTGCTTCCTGATTCCTTGCCTTGAATCCGGTCCGGCAAAGGCAGCGCCGTTCTTAATTTGTTTGAGAGAGCAGGCCTTCAATTGAATAAGAGCTTTTCGCGCTTCTCTTGCTATAGAAAAGGAACTCCAAAAGCCCCAAATAAAAATTCATCTACGAAATCAGTGAAAGAAGCAATCCAATCTCGCCGTTGATGTTAAATTCTTGCATCTATGAGGAGTAGATCTCGTCGATCAAAAAATTCTAATCTAATTGAAAATCTCCCCAACTTTCACTTAATGGAAACCTCCCCAAGCTTCTATGGAAAGCTGGGGAGGTTTCCATATAGGAAAATTGGGGAGGTTTCCAATATTGGGAGTCTAACCAAATTCGGGCGCAGATAGTTTGATCGCAACCAAATGCTCCATTTTCAGCAAGAATTATATTAGTAATATGACATCATACTTCAAATTCAGTAGCGGCTCTGAGATGCTGCTCGAAATTTCTATCATGACGAAAGCTTACTTTCCAATTTTTATTTATTTATTTTTTTTCTTTTTCTAGCCGTAGATTCATAAATCAATAGATCTAACAGTTGAAATGAAATTTAGTTGATGTAACAGGAAGCTGGGTATACCAAATTCTGTAATTATTGTAGGTTTTGGGGGTGTGGGGCATTAGGCAAGCCTGTTAATAAATATGGTTTACAATCTGAGTTCATCTTATGGTCATCAAAGATGGACCAAATGGCAGGTCTTCACATCCAATCTTCAATATCTCTGATCGATTTTGTTGCAACGCATTTCACAACTTCAATTATAAGGCATCTTTCACACAATGCCAACTACAATTTTTGAGGTATTTAGCAGATTATACAGCTAGCAAAGTGAAGAGAGGAATATAGACATTGTCAAATGTACCATTGGGAGACATTGAATAAAAGACAAGTGCATCTTCCTGCCTTGGCTTCAGTGTCACCTTAAGATCATTAAATTGTTTATAGCCATAATCAATGTCCATATTCCTATAATTTTACAGACAAGAAGAATGAAACATTGGAAACTATTTATAAGTGGAAAATGGATGTAAGTGGAAGCTCAGGTACAACAAATGGAAAGACTTTTTCTCCTCCTCCTTCAGCGTTAATTAGATAGAGCAGGAAGGAAGCCATTAGCCAGGAGAACTAAATGAGTAAGAACAATTAAGCACATATTAAATCTGCATTAAAAATAAATAAATAAACCACAGGGCAATTATTGTTTGCATTGCCATATTATCTTCTCTAGCAAGAACAAAGAAACGCGTGTAGAGATGTACCCTTTGGCTCTTTTGTAGTCTATATTCTGCAAGACTGAATGTATCAAAATGACTGTTGTATTTCTGCCCAATACCATAATGCAGGATATTGAATGGCTGCAGTACATGAAAGATTAAACAAAATGGAGTGGCTTAGAATTCTGTGAGCTTGCCAAGTGTATGTTTACGGCATGTCATATGCTGAGCTGAGGCCATTAATATAGCTGCACACCATTAAAATCCATCTCTCAGACATATTGTTATAGACTTTATACCTCATGAAGCATATGCAGGTCAAAAATTTATTCCATTCGGATAACCTTATGACTATAACATGATCTACCTATATACTATCAGCCTTGGTTGACATATCAATAGTTAGTTGGCATATTAATAGGAATCCTAGTTACATTAGAGGTTTGGTGGAGTCTATTAACGCCCTTGTGAGTCCATTCCAAATTTGGATTTTAGTGGGTTTCGAACGCCAGACGGATATGCTGAAAAAGCCCCCACTTAACCTTATGGCGAACCTCAGGTTCGAGCAACCGAACCTGTTAAACATCATTATTACTTGCTTGTTTACTCATTAAGCCTAATTCCCCCCTTCTCCCCACCTTCCCACCGAACTGAAGCTTTAACCAGTACTTCGAGCGAGATACCACAAGCATGCCTCAATTGGGCGCCAAAGCTTTGGAGGGCATTTCGAATTTTGGATTGACGTCAATCCTCACCCAAATCTGGAGGAAATCTCACTTTTTCCTTCGTATTTTAACGAAGAATTGCATCACTTTTGGTCGTCAGACTTCGAAGCTCTCAAACCGATCAAAGCCTGTCAAATTTTCTGATCTATGGCAGAGGTAATAGTTCTATAGATTTCAGGCAATGACAATGAGTTAATTTTTTCTTTATAACAAAAAATAAACGGCCAATTCCTTATGAGGTGCCCAAGAACTGCTTGTCCTACAAAAATCAATATAACCGGAAGTAACAGGTCAACGAGAATGGACGAGAATGCTCTTCGACTTTCTGGTGCAATGAATATTGATCTCTGGGTGCTTGGGGAACTCTATCCCATCGACCCGATCACCAGAAGACCTCCTGAATTTCATTGCATCGGGGCTTATTCATTTTGCCTATAAGGGTAATGAAGGTCTTCTTGGATATTGCAATAATATTTCTAGTCATTCTGATGTGCATTTGAGAACAATGTCGTGTGGAGTGCATTGCAATATGGCAGCACACTGTAATTACCTCCAACAATGTAATTATTTCCTAATTAACAAGTCTAAGAATGCTGATGACCTGCAAGCTTCTAATCAAAGATTGCTCATGGAGGTGGAATCCCTTAAACAAGGATTGAAAAGGTGCTCTGACGACAATGACAAACTGGAGAGGAAGTTAAAGAGATTGAAAATGACACCATTGGGCATGAGGGAGACGAAAAAGGAGCTGAAGGCCCTAAATGTACTTGCTCCTGGTGGTGGAGACTCTAGAAGAAGAATCCACGCTATTAAAAGAATCATTGCATCTGTGTGTAGCTTGGTTGGTGTGGCTGATTTGGAAGCGGAACCCGGAGAGGAAGTTAAAGAGATTGAAAATGACACCATTGGGCATGAGGGAGGCGAAAAAGGAGCTGAAGGCCCTAAATGTACTTGCTCCTGGTGGTGGAGACTCTAGAAGAAGAATCCACGCTATTAAAAGAATCATTGCATCTGTGTGTAGCTTGGTTGGTGTGGCTGATTTGGAAGCGGCGGCGGTTGTGGATCTTTCAGGGGATTCAACAGCCTGCAGCCTCTCTGATTCCTCGACTCAGGTACAAGCTATTTCAAAGCTTTCTGATGTTCCCGGGATTAGTAGAGCGGAAGTTTGCCATTTGGCAGGACTTCTTGGGCATTGTAGATGGTGATGGTCAGTTTGTACAGCAGTAGAGTTGCAGTTTTTTTGTGAGTTTGTTGTGGAGTGTCGAGGTATCGCTGTCTCTTTGGGGCAGTTCTCCTTCCTCCTCACTTGCTTTGTAACATTACCATTCTTTTAGTATATTGATGACACAGTTCTTCAAAAAAAAAAAAAACCCGGTGAATCCCTATTAAAAGAATAAGAGAATACCTTGTAATATTGCTACTTTGTTAAAAAAGTTAGTAACTAAAGATGATGTCATATATATGTTGAAGCTTCCTGGAGCAAACCACTTAAGAAAAGTTGATGTTGAACAGGTGCTTGCTGAATTGGGAAAGAGTCAAACTGCTGATAGCATGCAAGAATTATGTGATAATGTGGGTATCAGTTGACAAGCTTATATTGCTCTCTTTAGATGTTTACAGGAGGGTATAAAGCAACAAGGTATTATGAAGACCATATTGCCAAGACTCAGTTATGTCAGGGCAAGCAGAATAAAGAGGAATGCAAAAGTACACGAACATTTGGAAGAGATGTACCAGATCACCACATCTGTGCACTTGGGATCACTATTCACTGGGAAAAGTAAGAAGAAGGGTGGCTCAGGAAATGATCTTTTTGTTCTTAATGAAAAAAATAATTGCTGGATGGATCTATCTAAAATACTTCTTCTGTTAGTTCGTTTCTTTGATATGAAAGTGGAAGAGTGTGCAGAAAAACTCCAGATTGCTATAAAGGTAGATGAGATGGAACTGATCAAAGGGGAAAAGTATGAGAGGGTCTCTTTGACATTAATGAATAGGGCATTGTTAAATTCTGATAATGAGGAAGGCAAGTTCTCTGTTTAGTCCGAGGACCATATTTGGTGGATAGGGATCTTTCAAGTGCCTAAAGAAAATCATGGTGTTCTTCAGTGGTCTTTCAGCAGACACCTCTTCCTAGTATCATTGTTGCATATGGAGTTGGAGAGAAGCTTGGCTATGGAGATTACGAGGTTGAATGGCATTTGGCTACCGATCTGAAGACCATCAAGTGCATGTATAGCATGAAACATGGTTCTGGTAAGACCACACACGCATGCCCTTACTGTTTGTGTGCTAGGATAGATGACAAAAGGAAGGGCATAAAGGAAGACGATATTTTGATCCCTATCCTTGTAATTCTGTGAAATGAGTACACGTATGCACTCTCCATGCCTTCTTAAGAATACTGGATAAGGTGATATACATGAGCAGTCTCCACAATCAGCCAGAGAGAAGTGTATGAAAGATGTTGAGAATGTACTTTTTGATCTTGGTCTTCATGGTGGTGACTCTAAAATCTTGCAAGATCCTAAGAAGGGAGGGAAGGTGCCTTGTAAGCCCATCTATGGGCAGGGTAATAGCAAAAAGATTCTACTTTGTACAAAATTACGTAAGAATGGATCTTAGCCAGCTGGTAAGTGGGAGGGGTACAAGGACTTGCTAGTAGTAGAAGATGACCGTACTTCACGTGGGCAGGCAAAACTAAAGAAAATTAAAGCATGGCAGAATCTGAGCAGTCTGGTAGCTTTGATGGCAGAGAAGGAAATGATGGATGGAAAGTTAGATAAATTCAGAACAACAGTAACTGAATTCACGAAGTCGTTTATACAGCATGGGGAGAATGCAATGTTACACATTACATTCATATACTTCATGCCCATGGCTTGTGGTTTGCCAAAGAGTACGGGAGGTTGGAAATATGGAAAACGTAGGGATTAGAGAAGTCATATAAACAAGCCAGGAATGCTTTTTTCCAGGTTCATCCAACATCGAAGTTCGTGTGGTAATTCATTGCGACAGATGTGTCAATGGTTCTACAGAAAAAGTATCTGCAAGCTAGAGAAAAAAGATACGGCAAAACAAGACATGACTTTGGCTAAAATATTGAGGAGAAAAGCTCAATAGGAACAAAGAAAGCAGATATGGTGTACCTCTAGTGCAACACAAAATTTAAGGGAGTGGAAATCCACAAGGATCAGACAAGGTAGAAGATATACTTCTGGGGTTTCGAATGTATGAGCAAATCCATATTAATAGTAGAACAATGTTGAGCATGATATACAACTCTAATGCATGTAGGATGCTCTATTGGTAGCATGGGCACAGTGCGAATGAGGTTGGCATTCAGTAATGAATAGTCACTAATTCGCACCAATAAGTTGTCATTTAGTTATAGGATAACCAATATTCGCACCATAATTTCTAAAGATAGGTTTATACCTATAATGAAGAAGCAGATATTAAAGGACCTACTGAAATTTTAAGGGGACCGCATGAACGAGTCCTAGATTTCTCCTTCTTTTTTTTGAGAGGGCCTTGAACACTCAGAACTAACCTCACATTGTGGACACAAATTGACTTGAACACAGAAAAGGAATAAGCCTTATATAACTAAAGAGGTTGTTGTCCCTGAGAGGGGGATAAGAAAGCAAAAGCAAAAGCAAAAGCAAAAGCAAAAGCAAAAGCAAAAGCAAAAGCAAAAGCAAAAGCATAAGTCCAAGAAGCACAAAGAAGATCCCGAAGGAAAAAAGAGAGAAAGGCTAGCGGGAAGGGGGAAGGGAAGGAGAAGAAGGAGAAGAAGAAGGAGAAGAAGGGCAAAAAAGAAGATAAAGAAAGGAAAGAGAAAGATGAGAAGGAAGGAAATGAGGGGTGGAAATGAAGAAAAGAATGAGAAAGAAGGAAAAAAGAAAAAGAAAAGGAGGAAACATAGGTCCACCACTTGCAAACCGATATGGAGGTAGAAGAAATAAGTTCCGCCAAAGCGGCGGAGCCAAGTCCTCCACCTAGATATCCTCTCCACAACGGGCGGAGGATAGTCAGTGTTGATGGCCTTGGAAGTGGCTCCAATAGAGATGCCAGGGACCTGATCCCTACCAATTGAGGATAGTGAGGAGGAGGAAAAAGATGGCGTAAAACTGCTGAAGAAGATTTATGACCATCGCCATCTTTTTCCTCTAGACATTACATTCACGAAAAGAATCAACATCTTCGACTTATACCAGGGCCCTTCTAACTTGACATCACGTCCACAAAATTTTGAACATGTCAAGACCTTGGTCGATTCTTTTCAGAATAACCCCCATCCAGTCTTCACTTCTGCTGATGTGATTCTATTCAACCCCCATCACCAAGAAATTGGTTCTTTGGAAAACCGAGGACAACCTTATGGTTATGGATTACTACATAGTGAATGGCAATTACTCCACACTTGCTACTTAGTTGGTTTGCAAAAAACTGGCAATGCAAAATTCCAGGAGCAGATGGCCAAAATATATGAGTACTGGATTTGCCGAGTTGTGTCGGGAACAATGAACGAGCAAGATTGCCTATAGCTCAGTTACGAGGTCAATGACATTGCTGCCAAGGCTATCTTCAAGGAGCCCTTTGCCGACCTTTGCCCTTAAAATTTGCTGGTCGAATATTTGTTGGTATAAAGTCGATGCTGCAAATTCCCAATGCAATTACAACTCATTACTATAAGAAATCTATGGTGGCTTTCTTTAATTGAAATTGAGTATGTTCTTTTCCTTCCGAAGATTCACACTGTTGTCTCTGCCATGGGATGCAAAAGAGGGTATACATCGTCATAAATAATGTGCTCTACAGGAGATTGGGTGTTTGAAGAATAGAATAGAATAGTTTTGAAGTTCAATTAAGGCTTTGGCCATCAAATTTACTTGCATCGAAGTAGGCTCTGCTTCCACATGGCATGATATACACTTTGGCCAATGTTGACTAAACCTATACAAGAGTGCATTTGGTTCTTGCCTTGTCCATATCATTTTCTTTGGAATCTAGAACCATGAACTCACCATATAGCTTTATTCTTAGTATACTGCAAATGGTATGTTCGAAGAATTACTTTCCATGTGTATCACTTCTTAGCTCGAAGCTTCCTTTGTAGTTGCATGCATGGATCCACTAGAGCACCATTGATTGATATATCCTCTTGGATAATAAAATGCTCTATTCTCCCTAATCAAAGTGTGAAGCTGTGTTCAAACCCCCATGAACTTTGTGATTATACATCAATATTCTCCCCCATTTTAAGATATATTTTCAAGGTTTTATTTTGCACAAGGGCATTTGATTGGATTCTTTTCATATCCAAATTTGAATTGGGAGAACATATAAAAATAATAAGGAGAGAATGGCAAATGATGCACCATATGAAAATAAAGCAATGCCAAAACTATGGCACTCTATTGTTACAAATGTGTTATTTTGTGGCACAGTATAGGCAGATTCATGTCATATGTTTGTCACTAGTTTTGTTATTATTAAGTCAATCTATTGTCAAAGTTTTGACACATGGTTTTGTCAAAACTATGTCAGTCTATTGTTACATTATAGTCACATTTACATCAATCTTTTGTCACTTTTGCATCACTCTATTATGATGTTCATTGTCATTTGTGTTTCAGTAATTTTGTCACTGTTATTGTCATTGTTGTATTAATTTTTAATTAGTGACAAAAAGTATAGGTCTCATGTGATTCCCACTTTTTTTTTGGAACTCTCTTATTTTGATTAAAGAGGATGTCTGAAGCGTTCTCGTCTTAATTAGTCATTGAAAAGAAGAGTTATTTGTGTGAGGTTTGGTCCTTTTACGAAGACATTTTGTCTCTTTTTTCTCAGATGACAAGTCTAGAAAAGTGAAAACACATCAAACACGAAGAAAATTGTGTACCTATTTAGAAAAATGTGCTAGTTTTGAAAAAAAAAATTATTTATAAATGAGATCACTATAATATATATTCAAAGAAAGGCAGTTCAGAGTAAAAGAGGCAGGCTCGAGTCGAGAAAGGCAGTTCAGAGCGAAAAAAGACAGGCCTAAGTGTCTATCTCGACTAGGAGTCTAGAAAGGCACCTCAAAGTGAAGAAAGGCAGGCCTGGAGGGCTTTCTTGACTCGCAAATTGAGAAAATAGCTTAGAGTGAAAAAAGACAGATCTAAGTATCTTTCTCGATTCACGAGTCAAAAATCATTTTTGTAGCGCTTTTTTCGAAATCGTTTTATTGTTCCTTTTCTTTTAGTTAGGTATACGTTTTTTAGCCTCCACCACTTCTATGATTTGTTGCACAGCATATGGAATCCAAGTTTCTGAAGCATCAGGTCGAACCGGATATGCTTTTCAGCCCTCCCCCCCGTGACTCTATTAGGGTCTTTGAAGATACATCCCATACATTAGACATCAGCATGAAAGGATAGTGTTCCCTTAATCTGTATTTGGCACATACAATTCTTGATGCTCAATGCCTTTCACAATATGCACTGCATCTTCTAGTATGCATTCGTAAAGCACTGCTAAAAAAGAATGAAAATCAAATAGTGGCCTTGGCCCTACCCCACTAGAGCTTGCCCTTGCCCGATGTGCATTCCAATCCTTGATGGCATTCTTTTCATGTATACCTCGAATCTCTGAGGACTTTAATGTATTGATCAAGTAGGACGCCAATCTCTCAGCAGCGATGTTAAACTTTTGTTTATTTGATGCAGAAGCAAAGTAATGCCGAGGCGCACAAGCTTTAATGAATAAAGGTTTTCATTGCCACTCTATTTGAGAATCCAGAACCTCATGTTCAAAAAATGCAACAAATTCTAACATGCCTTCTTTTTCTAGCAAGCATTCTCCAGATAAAGGTTTTTTAATTTTTTTTTTTTTTGAAAAACTGGCTCGACACTCCACAACAAACTCACAGAAAAACTGCAACTCTACTGCTGTACAAACCGACCATCGCCATCTACAACACCCAAGAAGTCCCGCCAAATGGCAAACTTCCGCTCAAGGTTTTTCAATTTTTGAGATATTGGCATGAAAACTATCTTAATTCCTCCTCGAGCTTCCCATCCATGACCTTAAATTCATGCTTAGGAGACTCTCAAAATAGCCCTCCGACCCTACCGTTTTCTTCTTAATTCTTCTATGGACCTTTTTTGAACATCCTCTACAAAGCGATGGCGTCGGTTCTCTTTCCTCATCACCCTATCTAGACAACCCTAAAAATGCACTCTAACTAGTTCTTGCAACTATAGGTCTCGAGTTCGAGACCACCCAGAATCACACTCTGAACTGTTGGGTGTCAAAACCCACAGAGGCAATGTAAAGTGGTTGGGGGTAGGGCCCAACTGAGCAATGTAGTGTGGTGTGTGGTCACATGTCCAGTTGGATGCTGCCTAGTGGCATGACGTTAAAATACTATCTATCTAAACCCTACATCCTAATCTAGTGCAATGCTTTAAACTTGAGCAAAATATTATTGCTCTCAATGTTCTATAGATAATATGGAGGTGGATTCAATGCTTAAGTCCAATCAATGAAAAACTTAAGTGCATCATCATCTATGATGATTATGTCTTCCTACTTCTCAATTCTAAGACGATCTATCATAGTCCCCATGATTTTAATGAACACAGGTTCAGTTGCCATGTCTCTTGGACTTTGAAATTGAAGACAACTGCTTTGGTCCCATAGTGCCACCAATTCTCTGTGCATACCAAGTAACACCTCCAAGATGTTTATGACGCCGGTTTATAATCAATATAAATACCTATACTATCACCACGCCCTTGAGTCCTTCATAAATCGACTAAGATTGTAGCCACCACAAGATCAATCTTAGTAAATAGTGTGCACCTTGAAGCTCTTCAAAATCAAAAGGAGAGAATATTGATTTGGCACTGTGATCTTGCTATAAGCACAATAACCAATGTCAAGACACGATTTTTCATCCTTCTTCGTGACAAAAAAAAAATAATAAAAAAAAAATTGGTAATCTAATAGAAGGTTGAACATGTCAAGGGGAACATGGCCAGATTCTTCTTAAAGTATATATCTATAGGGCCTCCAACATAGCTGGTGACATACTGTATGCATAAAATGGTAGTATCATCACGGCCACCATAGATAGGACAAAAAAAAATTAGCACCGACTTTGCAAACACATCAAGAAAATCATGATACTTATTTGGAAGCACTTGAGGTAGCTTCCTAGATGTCAGGTTTTAATCTGAACTGCAAACATCAAATCAAGCTCTCTAATTGAATCCAAATAATCTACAAAGACTTTAGCCATGAGTCTCAAAGCTAATCTGCTTCAATATGACTTTATGGATGTCATAGTATATCTATTCTACAACAGGGCTTAACCATGCCCACGACCATTGTCAAATGCATATAGACTAAACTACGTTCCATTTCCTCGACACTGTTTTATTGGCCTCATTGAATTTTACTTGTTTGTAGTATCTCTATTCACTGAGTTACAACCCAATATCGTACCAGTTTCTATGCAATATAACTCTTGAAATTTCTAGAGTAACCTTTCAATTATGGTAATGTAGATTTTGTATGTGTATCTCTAACTCTTCAATTTGTGTAAAAGACCTATAGGAGACCAGTCAAGAGGATTCTAATAATGTGGATGTAGGGCTTTCCTGACACCACCATTATTCCATAATCCAGATGTTTTAACATCTAAATAGTTGGTAAATTCATCAAAAAAGGAATTCCAGATCTAAAATGGGCAAATGAGACCCAATTTTGATTACTGCAGCTTTGTATGGATGGCATTAATGGACTTGTCAAGCAAGCAAGGTAAGAAGAACCACTCCTGCATCTTGCATTTGATCTAGCTTATCAATATGAACAGGTAGCACAACCACGACTGACGTAATGGCTCTATTTTGTATTATGCAATCTTGGCAAACTCTTTTTGTACCTTAGTCTCACATGTTGGTGGGGTTAAGAAGCATTAGATTTGGTATCAGGGCGAAAGAGTCAAGTTCAAGTCTCTCTGAAGGCATGGATGACTTAGATATCTTGATCATGGGATGGATTGTAAGAGACCACTGCAGGCGATCTTAGTAATGTGCATGTGGGGCATTCTTAACATCACCATATGAAGGTGGGATGAATTTCCCATAAAAATATGAATGTTTTGGCATCTTAATGCATGTTGTGCTCGCCTGAAGTCTCCAACGATATCTCTCTACCCGGCCCAGTGATATACAAATGGCTTCGACTCTTAGATTGACTTGATGGATCCTTTGCTTGAGGGTGAGTGCGTGCCTTATGCTAACATTGCAGCCAACCCTCTCTCGAGAGTAGGTTCCCTCCCCACTCCCCATTGGTCTCATTTGGTGCTTGTGCTTGGTATATCGCATGGATGCTTGTGTGGTTTTTGAAGTTCTTCTCGTCCTCGTGCCGGCTTCAGCCGTTATGGGTGTCAGGGTCTTGTGTGTTGCGTAGATGTGGCGTCTTTCCCTTGACTTTTGGTGTCACCTTCCTGCGGTGTCTTGTTTGGAGTTAGTGTGTGTTCTATGGTCGCTTCATGGAGAGTCTTCGTCTCACCCGAGCACAACTAGTTGTTTTGGGTTCATATATGACTCTACTTACCACATCGACTCTCTCATTGACCATCACTTACATCACCTTTGTCTTAGGTCCCATAGGCCGATTGATCTCCGCGGACGATAAAAAACATTCAATTCAATTCTCTTCTTATGAGACGTCTTCTCTTTTGTATATGTTCTCACTTCCAACTTTGAGTTTGATTCCATTGAGCCTCCGAACAATTGGTGCTTTATCAAGGACAACTATTCCCGTATCTTTTCCATCTTCAATACCACAATTATGTTTAGGAGCTAAAAAATTGTAAGTTCTCAAATATCGGAGGAGGAAGAAGAGCATCATGGCGTCCACAACGGCGGCCCTGGCCATGGCCCAGCGAGATGTTCTCAAGCGTCGAGTTAGGTTTCTTTATCGTCGCTCTCTTAAGAACTTGCTAAGCTGGGCAGTACACCGCGATCTTTTCTATGAGGAGGTAAGTCTTTAATTTGTCATAACTTGCCTAGCTCCCCTTGTTTAAACTTGTTCTAGCATTGAAATACCTAATACACAGTAATGCTGAAGCGAAAATGCCAACCCTGTCGAGCTATGTTTTGGGTGTTAATTTGTGAGATTGTTAGCCATTCAAAGTTATATGTGGCTCTCGGGGGAAGATTTCAGCAAAAGTTGAGGCATTTAGTCAAATGAATAAGGCAGCTGTATTTGCTTTTAGATGCCTTTGGTTTAAGCTGTTTCTTTTGCCATTCGGTTATGCTTATAAAATTTCCTTCAAAAGGAAATTCCTTAAGGTTTTTCTGTTCTTCTAGGTTGAAAAATTACGGGATCGATTTGAGGAGAACAAAACTGTGGTATGTATATTAGGTTTCTGGTTGACCTTCTCTCTTGCCCCTTTATTAGAGCTTAACATTTCTGTGTCTTAGTCCCGCTGTCATATGGTGGATTCTTGAACTTGTTCCAGAATGATTTGAGAACAATAGAGAGGATTGTACTATCAGGGGAGGCAGAATTAGCAAAAAAGATACATCCTGATCCTTATATTGGTAAGTGCCTTTTTTAGGTAAAGAATAGAGATAATGATGAAATTGTTTTTCTAAATTTCAAATGGGATCATTCCATTTATAAAATGAGTTTTGCTACTAATACAGTTCCGTGGGCACCTGGAGGATCCAAATATGCCAGAAACCCACCTGTTCCTCCTGAGGTATGTATTCTTGCACTTCTATGCACGTCTTTTTATTTTCTATGCCTTTTTGGAAAACCATAAGGCCTTCGAGAATTTCAGTCCAAGATGATAATTATACTCTCTCTGTATAGATTGGAGTTGTCTTTGATTTTGGACGGAAGCTATATTAAGCACAACAAGGAGAAGACTGTAAGACTTTATAGATAAAGAGATTTGTCTGTAACATGCACTGAAGTTTGTCTGAATGCTCAGCCAGACTGAGATTTGCAGCTGCCACAAAATGCAAGAAGAAAGGCAATGATCTTTAAGAGTATTGCAGTTGGGAAGTTGGAAGAATTTTAATAAATTAATGATTTCGTGCTGCCCAAGTTAAAGAATTGCAAGGCTCTTTATAGGTGCTGATAAATCACTTTCCTGTTTCCTTTTTTGCAACCCCATTTTTAACTTTTGACATCCTGACGAACACATCATGTTTATGTGTTAAAGCGCTGGTGTGGACAGTAAATACGTGCAGCCCTTTTGGGTATGCACATATGAACTTCTCAATACCATATTAGAATGTAGATTCAGAAGATCAATACAAGTGAGGAAGTTCAATAAGATAGGGCGATCAAAACGATGCACATGCCAAAAGTAAAAACCTTTGATTAGCTGCTGCTGACTGTCATCTTATATTCGTTCCCAAAATGTTTTTTGAAAGATTTCAACTGTTCCACGGTTAGCCAGAGGTGCTTCGCATGGTGATACACTGCTGCTGGCTATCGTCATATCATTAATTCCTCGAATGTTTATTCAAGTCTCTTTTCCATGGTTGAACTGCAAGATGTAGAATACGGGTCTGGTGTTTGCCTGATGTCTAGATTTTACGCAAGCTAAGAAGTAGTCCAGAATACTTATTAATGCTGCCTGCTCCTGCTTCCCATGCATACCATGCATGCAGGTTTTCTTAACTGAAAATTATAAGAATTTTTGAAAGAGAAGCTGTTAGGTAAGAGTACTAGAATTCCAATGCTTGAAAAAACGTAGAAGGATATGTATTTGGTAATGTGCCACCAAGAGGTGGTTTCCAGCTGGAAACCAATCGATTAAGTGGCACGCTGTAAAAACGTAAACGCCGCGTCTCTATGATTTCCGGACACGGCAAACTTTTCCACGTCAGCTCTTCATTCACGAAAAGTTCTTTTCGAGAAAAACGAGTAGCAGAGTAGGAGCAGAGGATTTTTGCGGAGGTTCCCGGAGGGTGCTCGTCGGCGCTTCAAGCTGATTGAGGTCGCCAAGGTCGTGTTTCGCTGCATTGCTTAGTTTTCTTTAGTTTTTTATGAGCTAATGTGTTTGTTTTGTGTTTTGTAGGTGAATCTTCGTTTGGAGCATTTTCTTTTTCGAATGTTCTTGATTTTTCTCGAGAAACAGAGTAGCAGAAAGAGGATTTTTATGAGGTTCTGGAGGGTTCCGTTCCACGCTTCAAGGCGATTGAGGTCGCCACGGTTAGGTTTCATCAATTCCTTAGTTTTCTTTAGTTTTCTTTAGTTTTTTATGAGCTAATGTGTTTGTTTTGTGTTCTGAAATTCAGCTCTTGTGATGATTTTGAAATGTTATGAAATGTACTGTTTTAAGACTTTTGAATGTAAAAGTTTGAAACTTTAAATGGTTCACAGCTTTTGAATTTGTTTACCCCATTAAAAGAAGTAGAAACTCGTGGTTAAATATTTTGGTAGTCTAGAAATTGAACCATAAGCTACCGCTTTAGAGTAGGAAACCAAAATTACCTAAAAATAAAAACACAGGAAAAAAAGCGGAAATCATAGGGTACTCGTGGTTTACGTATATCGTGTTTGAGGAATGTCAAATTGTGCTATCTTATAGGAGAGGGATAACACCTTGGAACGGGGATGCTATTTACCTTAACACATGCAGCCCGAGAGTTTTATGGCCATCCTCCATAACAAGCTAGTTGTTTATGGTAATCTGGCATAACAAATTAGTTGTTTATGTGCCTCAATGTGTTTTATAGCCATCCTCCATAACAAGCTTTTATGGCCATCCATAACAAGCTAGGCATTTATGGTAGCATAACAAGAGTTGTTTATGTGCCTCAATGTGTTTTATAGCCATCCTCCATAACTGTGTTCATGGTCATTTGGCATAACAAACTAGTTGTTTATGCGCACTCAATGTGTTACTGGTGGGTAACATCAATATAACCAACGGCTCAGATTTGATCTCAGCATAAAACGTGAGGGCTACTGGATTAGGTGTAATAATTGGACATAGCATTACGGCATTGCCTTGACTCAATGCAATGACAACTTGCAGCTCTTGGAAAATGTCCTTTTATTTGTACTGTACTATAATTTGTGATTATATCCTGAACTCCTTTTGGATAGATCGTGAGTAGTACAGACGTTCTGTGATGCTACTATTGGAATATGGCTTTGTTTTATTCAAAGAACTTGAAATCTATGATACAACACTTCTATCGTTGGGAATGTTAAAAGATTTAGAGACCGGATTTGAATGTGAGGAATTTGGAAGTTTCACAGATTGGCAGATAGTTTCTCCATGCCATCTTTGACTTGATCATTCACAATGGTCTCTCACAATTGCCATCTTTCTCCCTTTACAGTCAAAAGCAGAATTAAGGTGGATCTAGTGTTATAGACTATGACCTTGTGGTCGTGAAGGCTCTTTCTCTTATTAGTGTGGAGAAGTAGGAGGGTTGAAGATATTTTCTTGACAGTTGCTTGAAAGCGAATACAAATCCAATGAAAATCTTACAGGTTCGAGAAGGTAATATCTTGGCTCCGGGAGGGGAGTATGAACGTTTTTGTTCTGTTTGGCGCCTCGGGCTCAGTCGTAATCCCGTGCTCGATGGATGAGGCCTTTCCGAGGTCGTTCTCGAGCCAGGATTTGGTCATCCCTTCGATTATGATGTGACGATCCGCCGCTATTGATAGTATAATCATTCGGCCGTACAATTCTAGGACTAGAATAGGATTTAGTAGAACAGCTATAGGCGTCATTTTCTTAGCATTTTGGGGTTTGAGTAGGATCCTTAAGAATTGGCCCATACTTCGGGCTACCTCGCCCCTAGGCGATTCAACCGTAATCTTTTTCAAATCTCCGTTCTTGAGAGATTTGAATTGAACCTATTCTCCATGGACAAGTTTTCTTTGATCTCAGCCAAGCTTGGTTTTTCAAATGACTTACGTGATTCTTGTTTGGAGATACGCAGTTAAAAACTAGATATGGCAAGCAAAACTGTGAAAATTGGCTCGAATCAACCCAAGAGCCAAATGGACAAGGAAAAGCTCTCCGAATGATTGAAGACGATGAATGGACTAACATTTTCTCGTTAGACAAGAAGAATGACAAGGTCCGGGGCTTAAAATGAAATCTATGTATATCACCTTTGCTCTAATTCAAGATCAACAGAGAGCAAATGGAGTTGCATGGAGGTTCTTGGTGAGGGTTATATGCTAGGCGACTCGGTAAAATGGAAGGTGGAAAAAGATTATGTTGGCCGGGAGGGCCAACGATAGGGATTGGGCATGGAATATGTTCGAGCTTCTTCGAGGAAATGGACGTAAAATTTATGTAAAAGGATAATGGTGAAACAAAAGGCCACTCACTCGAGGCCGATTGTCTGACCTCAAGAATAACATCTTCCAAAAATCCATGGACGAAGTTGCTCAATGGCAAAGGCCATTCTTCTGGACCTTGAAAACCTTAACTGGAACTCTAAGGCTTCCATAAAGCTCATTAAAAGATGGGAAGAGGCCGACGACAACGTCATTGAGCATCACCGGAGGCAGGCTCTCAGTAAATTCCCTTCGGGTTCAGATCTGATCCTTAAAGATGTCTCACAAGAATATGGTATTTATCAGACAAGACTCAAAAAGGACACTGGTGCATGCAAGATCAGGGATTCTAATGGCTATTTCAACCCGCTTGAGACAAATCAGTGCGACTGCAAGAACTGTGTGGACTTACACAACTCTGGCATGAACAGGATTAGTACCTCAGTCGAAGATCAAAAAGTCTGTAACCGGATTCCTGTCATGGGCAAGAGCGACAAAGCAAAAGGTCCAATTCTTCCCTCATATAAAAATGCTTTGCTTAATATTGATTCTTGTGCTAACCCGACTGACAAATCTAAAGTTAATTTGGATTATATTGATCTTTTCGAAAGTGTGCAAGATTCCACGGCAGTTGAATTTATACTCGGCTGAGGAGGGATGCTTATCCATTTTCCAACAAAATGCCCCTCTAGGAGAAATCAAGTTTTGGATTACCAAAACTCATAGAATCCCCATCCGCCTCCTTGCTCAAGATTGATAATGTAACGTTCCAGATCCCTCTGAAGGATAATTTTAGTGTTACCTACCCGCTAAAAAGAAACCGGCAAAATTAGTAACAACGAAGTTTTATATCATGAGATGGAGCCCATTATTTACCCTGTGTAACCCAAAGCATATATCTACTTCTACCCGGATAACATTTCCTAATCTGCCGCTTTATTATGGACTTCTCATCTAAGGGCCATCTCGAGCAAATTGGGGATATTATCTCTATTAATATCCCCAAACAAATTTCCCTCTTGTATCGCTAAAGAAATTGACTCAAGATGGCTTAAAAAGCGTGAAAAATAAAGATCTTGTAACTCGGATTTAGAGGTGGTGTATTCCAAAACTCCTACCCATAAGGTGCTTGAAGAAGTTGCACTCGTAAGGGAAAAAAAGATACATCAGTTAAACCTCCTCTCATTATTAGGCGGAGTGGCGCCAAAAAATATGGTTGATTGCTCGGGGCTCAAAGAGATAATCCCCTTTCGCCAGCCCAAATGGATTGTAAAACCATAACTCAAGGGACCCTGATGATCATCATTCTGATTTCCTCTCAATAGCGATTCTCTTTTTCATGAATAACAATTGGGATTTTCTTATCAAGAATGTCAACTTGGAAGTCAAATTTAAAACAGGCATGGTGACTCTCTCTTTCCCCCTTAAGGAAGAAAATTCGAGGGGAGTCCGGAGAGCTATAATTCGACCATGAGTTCATACATTCTGCAATGAGGAAGGATAGAAGACATTACTTCAAGAAGAAGAGGGTGGGGACGTAAGAAAACTTACATTGGACCTCCGAGAGTTAGCCAAAGAATTCGCCATCCAATCCAGGGATGGCCAAAGGAAGGTACAAATGCTAATGTCTAACCCCTTAAAATCATTACCTGAATCTCCAGGTATAAATAGTATTATCAAAAGGGAGCGTTTAAAGGTCTGTATATCTACCCTTAACCCTGATATTTTGCTAATCCAGGAGCATAAGATCCATGATCTTAACCATAACGAGATTATTTCTAGATCCCTTCCTCCTAATTTTAAAGTTTGGTCTATAGTGCTAATGACTACAAATGCAGTATTGCCATAGTGTGGGAACATGAGAATCAATCTTGAGGTAATTCATATGGTCAATGATAATAAAGTGGTAGGTGGGCGATTCCGTAGGTAATCTTGGCCCTGAAACTATAGCTATAGCTAATGTATACTCTTCCATAATCCCTCCGAGAGGATTGCCGTGGTGGAATCAAACCAATCAAAAGTTTGGCCAATATAGATGCTGATGATCTAATTCCTCGGGCCGAGACTTTTAATATGGTCAACGATAGTTACATGAATAGGAATTTTAAAGCTCTCTTGCCTCAGGAGCAGGGCGTTTGGTCCAAGCTTCTAGCTGATCATAATCTCAGAATTGCCAGAACTAAACCTAATTCTTTTAGCTGGTCTGATCATAGAGCTGATCCTATTTGCTGCCTTCATGACCGCTTTTACCTTAGTGAAAACCTTGGACTATTGGTAAAGTAGGGTGGATAATCTAATAGGATACACTCTCTCCGACCACTATCCTCAGCAAATTTGTTTTATTGGCAAGAACAAGCAAAGCAATAGAAAATCCTTTTTCAAGCTTAATGTTAATCTTTTGGATCATGAGGAATTTATGGATAAGCTCCAAAACATTATAAACCGTCACCCCAAACCGCTTGGTGATATTGGTTGGATGTGGTGGTGGATCAATTTAGCCAAGCACATTAAGAGCTGGCTAAAATGCGGGGAAAAAAGAAATCCACTACCGAGAAGCAAGCCAATCCGCTAATCCGAGAGAGAGCCTCAATAATGCCCCCTAACATGCAAGAAGACATCAAAATTCAGATAAAGAAGGAGGAAATTAGCATTGCAAATGGTTGGAAAGTAAAAGGCTAAGATCAAAGAGCTTAAGGAAGATGAGAGATGCAACTCCAAGTATTTTTTTATCAAGGCCAAGACAAAGCTCAAAAGAAATCAAATTGATGAAGTCAAGGTGGGGGATACTCTAATTTCTAGTGATCTCAACCCTCAAGACCGCCGGTTGTGGACCATTTCACAAAGATCATGGGTACTAACACCATTGACCGTTTCGATGGAATGATGGACCTTTTTATTAACATTGGGGTAAAGTCAATGATGACCGTAACAACCCGACACCCCATTTATCGATATTGAGCTCAAGGAAGTTATCTCTCGAATGGATAATGGGAAAACCCGGGACCGTGATGGCCTCCCCGCTAATTTTTTTTAAAAAGGCTTGGCCTATTTTAAGTGAAGGTATTACCAAATTAGCCAATGAGTTCAGATAAATAAGTGTCCGGATGCCGTAATCAATAATGAGTCTTATTACTCTCATTCCCAAGATTGATTCCCCAACCTCCTTTGCCGATTATAGACCAATTTCTCTTACTAATGTCATTTACAAGATAATTGCGCGCCGGGCCGCTAGAGGCTCAAGAAGATTTTAAACAATGCAATCAGCAAAGCAATCCAATCAAGATATCTTAAGGACCGTTTTTATCTGGACAATGTGGTCACCGCAATCTTAGGATTGCACTGGCCAAGGAATCCAACCAAGATATTGCCCTTCTCAAACCGGATATCACTTAAAAGCCGCTTGATACGGTCGGTTGGAATTTCTTGTTTAAATGCCGCAGAGCTTTGGGGTTCAACTAAGGAAAGTATAGGTATGTTTAAAGCTATTTTGGTAATTCTAGATCTAAGAAGATTTGTTAATGGTGAGTGCAGCCCTTTCTTTGCTCTCAAAAGAGGTGTTAAACAAGGATGTACTCTAGCCCCATTTTTTTATTTTAATTGTCATGGAAGCATTGCATAGCAGATTGAAAAGGCAAAGAATGAGAATTCTATCAAAGGGCCTTCAACTCCCGTGATAACTCTCGTGTGGATCAAATTCTCAATGGACATTTTGCCGATGATACCTTCATTATGACATCCATGGATCAGGGTTCATCACCAATATCAAAGATATTCTTCGGGATTTTGGTCAAACTTCAAAGTTGCAAAAATTAACCCTCTAAAATCAGCTATTCAAGCCAGGGACATGGACAAAGGCACCCATGCAACTGACCTTTTGGTCAGAAGTATAACCTCCATGCACTAAGACTAAAAATCGGTATTCCTTTGCTATCGGGTAATGCCTCCGATTTGTGGAATGATATAACTCGATAAATTTTATAAAAGGTAGACACCCTGAACTCTAAATATCTTTCCAAAAATGGCAGAGCTATTATAGCCAATTTTATGATATCCTCCTCGCAGTCTATCAATCTTTCAATTATTTTAGCTCCCAAAAAGTTACTAACAAGCTTCAAAGTATTATTGGCGTGTTTATCTCCGCGGGCCAAAATAGAAGATGCTGCATCCCGCTTCCATGGAAGAGTGTTGCAAAGTCAAATTGGCTTTGGCGAAAATATTTTCATAAAGGTGGACCGGGAACTATAAATTTTTATAAGAAAGCAAGAAATTTTATATTTGGCTTTATTTTTCAAAATTAAAGAAAAAATATTTTCATAAGGCCTCTTTATGATAAAATCAAGCACCCCATATCTCTAATCGATCAGCACTACATTAGTAAATGCCATCCTTATGGTTGGAGAAATCTAAAGATGGACCTTGCCACACTCTCTATTTTTTTTCCATTCTCTCGCTCCAGCCACCACTCCAAGTCTCATTAAAAAGTGGATAAAGGTTATTTGAAGTTAAAACAGATGTACAGTTTGGGAAAAGGGTTTATCCATGGATCAATCCATTTTTGGAATCCTTTTGCTCTCATCTTGGATAACCCGAAATTTGCCTAGCGCCATTTCCCTAATCAAGCTTAAACTTTGGAAGCAAAAGGGATTACCATGATCGAGATCTTTTTGATGAAAATGGAATTATGTTATTTCATAACTCAGTCCCCTGCGGGAAGGTCACAAACACAGATTTTATGAAGCCATTATCTATACAAGGATGAATGGTAGATGGTCCCACTCCCAAGACTTTTGAAACATAATGGTGTGAATGGCTACAAAGTCAATTAGGCTTACAAGTTTCTCATGAGAAACCAAACTGTTACTATCCACCTCAAATGGGGAGTTTCTGACACGGCTAGATGGAACCTCAAATTTATGTGGAGTAGCCCAATTAATCCCAAAATCAAAGCATTTATGTGGCAGCTATGGCACAAGGGATTGGCTACCAATTGTAAGAGATTTAAGCTTTCAATGACTAACTCGATATTTTGTGATGATGCCTAGCCCATAAGGAAGATGAAACCATCTATTCGCATCTTGCCTATGGTCCGAATGGGTTCGGAACCGCCTCGAGATCTTTGGCCAAAACTGTTACCCCTCGATCACAAAGAATCCTTCATGCCTAACAACCCAACAGACTGAGAATTTATATCCTCTTGTGGAGAATTTGGAAAGGGAGAAACCCCTTTATCTTTGATTATGAAATCATCTCCGAAGGGATTTTAAAACGTGTATTGTATGATATCAATTGATCCTATGTGTTAATGTATGAGTTGTTTATTGTTGCGCGATATATTGCCCCTCATGACTAGGAGGCTCAAATGGAAAAGAATAAAGCCGAAAGCATGAAAAGGAATGGATCAAATTCTTCGGCCCAGTTGATACCTCTGCACATGTCGAAGCCATCTGCTTTTGTGGTTGCTGCTGTGACTAAAATTTCAACATTCGAAGAGATTTGATATGCGAGGCCAAAGATGCCAAAGGAAGGTTCAACATGGCCAAGGCTGACAACTGTAGATGCACCTACTGCACCTTCCATCTGATCATGAAGGGGAAAGCAAGAAGAGGACAAACCAACACCTTCAAAGGATTTCACTTTAGTTTTTATCCGATAATCGTCAAAAAAGAGACTATGCTTTTTTCTCCTATAATAAATCTCTAAAAAGTTTCTTAAACCTGATATAGGGTTACACTTCCCTTGAAAAAGTCTTTTTGTATATTTAACCTACACTTAATATAAATAGATGCCTTCAAAAAAAAAAAAAAGATTCTGCCTTTTATACCAAAGAACGTCCGGCAATCGCTCCTAGTAATGTTTTAGTGTGTTGTATCAAGCCCTAATTTGAATGGCCGAGATAATATAATGTTTTAGTGTGTTGTATCAAGCCCTAATTTGAATGGTCGAGATCATTTAATTGTATCAAGGCCAAGATTTATCGCGACGACTTCCTACCACCATGATTGACCATGCTTGATCTCTTTAAGAGGAAAGGAAAAGGAGGACGAAGGGAAAAAAATGAAGAGCAAAAAGGCACAAGGAAAAGGGAAGAGAGAAAAGGGGAAAGGGAAGGGGAAAAGGGCATTAGAAAAAAGGGAAGGGTATGGGAAATGGAGAATAGGGAAAGGGTGAGGAAAAGAAAATGGTATGGGAAAGGGAAAGAGAAAGGGAAAGGAAAAAGGGCAATGAAAAAGGAGGAAGAGTGAAACGGCGGGGAAAGAAGGGGAATGGAAAGGGATAAAGAAGGATGGATGGAGGAAGGAAAAGGAAGGAAAAAAGGAAGGAAGGAAAGAAGGAATGGAATGGAATGGAAAGAAGGAAAATGGAAAGAAAAATGGAATGGAAAGGAAGGAAAGAGGAAATGAGGAACTGGAAGAATGGAAAAAGGAAGGGGGGGGAAAAGGAATGAGGGGGAATGGAGGAAGAATGGAAGGAAGGAAGAAAATGGAAAGGAAGGAAGGAAGGAAGGAATGGAATGGAAGGAAGGAAATGGAAAGGAGGAAAGGATTACGAAAAAGATGGAAGAAAAGGAACGAAAAAAAAGCATGGGAAAAGGGAAAAGGAAAATGAAAGGGAAAAGGAAAGAGTTCAAGGGCACAAAAAAAGGGGAAGGGTGGGGAAATGATGAAAGAGAAGGAAACCAGGTAAAAAAAAAAAATAAGAAAGGAAGGGGAGGGGATGTGTTGTGATTCATGTCATGATAGAAGCTAGGTCAAATGGTTTAATCCTTTGCTTAGTTCAAAATGGTTAATCCCCGGTAAATGCATCTAGCTTAAAGCATGAGATTAAATATTTGGTAAATGGTTCAATGGTTGAACTACTGGGCCCGAATTGATATTAAACCATATAAGGTCTAAGTTGAATTAGATTGTTATGTTTATCTCATAAGCTGGCCATTTTAATATGTCGAAGCCACCAATCCAGAACCGTCCGCTCGCTAGACCGACGGACCTTGTATTCATATCCGTGATTAGAGTATGATCCCCACATCTTTGGTGCCGGATCCCATTAAATAAAAGGTGTAAGACCGGAGTTCATTGAAGCACGCTTTGATCTAGGAATGAATAGCTATACCATTGCTACAAGAGTTTCGTTAATGTGTATTATTCAATGGTCTAAGCTATACCAAGTGTCATACTAGTTAAAATGTTGAACTATTGAAATATTGCTTGAAGGTTTTATGATAAACTAACAAGTATGAAATTCAACTTCATCCGTATCGAAAGGCATTCATAATGGCTAGCGATCGGGAGCAACACTTCAAATGGGCATTGATGTATACAAAGGAGGCCTGATTCCAAGTTTGGAAGGAGAAGATTGAAGAAGTATTGAGAGTAGAAGGATTGTGGGAAATCATAGAAGAAGAAGAACATGGCCCCTCATATCACCCAATCAATAGCAGAGGTAAAGTTATGCTAGTGCAAAGAAGATCGTGCAATGCTGGGAAGTCCAAAGCCAAAGATGCAGGTGGAGGTTCTAGCTCATAGAGGTGACAAGTAAAGCCACCCGATGCCTCTCACAAGGCAAAAAATTGGAAGCAAAGGCACCATAAAAAGTAAGCTAAGCCTAGTATTCTATTAAGATTAAGAATGAGGGGATTATCCCTAAAGGAGATGTGGTCTTATTTGTTGAAGACTTATCAGGTTAAAACTTCCTCTCAATTGGATGTCTTAGACAAGGAATTGAGAGAGTTGAAGTACAAAGAAGGAGAAGATATTAAAGATTTCTTCAAAAGTTTGATAATGTCATTGCTGACTTTACTGTTGTAGGGTGCCTATAATAAATGAGTATCAGGTTCTATCATTGGCTAGAGCCTCTCAAAATACAGGAACTTGTCAACTTTGGTCAGGAATGTAGCCAAGAATAGGAGGATGCTGAAAATATGATAAAACGGAGTTAGAGCAAAGATAATCCGACCGGTGAAATGAAGAGGAGCAAAGTGAAATCCTATACACTTCTAGTGAAAGGTAATGAGGGACAAGGTAAACTAGGACCCTCGTTTCATATGTAATGCCTATGGGCATCTTAAAGTCAATTGTCCTAAAAAATAAAGGCAATAAATGTTATAATTAGAAGGTTATGGCCATGTAGCTTCTAACCGGGCCAAGTCCAAGGGATTTCAAAGAGGCAAGAAGAAACCATGTCTAAATCTGGCAGGGGCAGGGTTATAATACCAGAGGGAGAGCAGCTCGAGGAAGAGGAAGAGGCAGATCCAATGAACTCAATGTGGCCAACGCAAAAAAAATTATCGAACCAGCTATAAGAACTTGATGAAAATGTCGAGGTAAGTTGCTCTTAAATTGCAAAGAGTTTCAGATTTCAAACTAAAGGATGTTGACAATTTGTATGTGCTAGATAGTGGAGTCTGAGAGAAGCGTGATCAAATCACCTTCTATGCTCGTAGAGAAAAGATTCACAAGTCCTCAAGTTTTGTGCAGATGGGCTTATGGTAATCCTGCAAAAGTGGATCAAGTGATTACTAGAGATATTTGATTCAAGGAAATCCACCATTCTAGAGAATGTACCGTGGAAAAGCCCAACCCAGTTAGAAATCTAATCAGAACATAGCTTGGTAGATCCGGGTTATCATGTTCATTTTGAAACTCATGAATGTAAAGTGCTATTGAATAATGAAGTTAAATTTCCGCAAAAGAGTTGGCAAACTTTTGCATTTCAAAATAAGATTCATGAGACTATTATCAGGAGCCATGACACCAACAATTGAATTGTGGCATGAAAGGCTAGGTCATACTCATGCAAACAACCTAAATTTCATGGCCAAACAAGGACAAATCATGGCGTAAAAACAAGGGAGAAGGAATCTGAATTGTGCAAGTGTTGTTTTAAGGGGAAATCCAGACCCCATTTCCAAAGAAAGGCAAAAGAGCCAAGAAATTGATTGAACTAGTGCATAGTGACCTTTGTGGTCCCTTTGAATGTAAGAAGCATCCATGGCAAAAGATATTTCATTACATTTACCGACGATTTTTTGTGAAAACTAAATGCTATACATTAATGACCAAGGATCGCATTTGATGCATTCAAGCTATACCAAGCCGAAGTAGAAAGACAAACAAGTATGAAATTAAAGTGCTTAAGAACTGACAGAGGAGGAGAGTTTGTGTCTGACAGGTTCAATAGCTATTGTTTCAAAAATGAAATTAGGGGGCAAGTCACATGTTCACACACACCTCAGCAGAATGGAGTCTCAGAAAGGAAAAATAGGTCTATTCTCAAAAAAGTAGAGCTATGATTAAACATGTGGTTGCCTAATTTTTATGGGAGGAAGTCACAAGGATGCCGTGGATATTCAAACAAACCGCCATCAAGAAGCATTGATGGAAAAACTCCAGATGAATTATGGTATGGTGTCAAACCCTCATATGATAAATTCAAAGCATATGGTTGTCTTGCTTATGCACTAATTCCAGAAGAGGAAAGGAAAAAATTAGATGACAGAGCTATTGAATGCTATTTAATTGGCTATGATGAGCTATCAAAAGGCTATCAGCTCTATGATCCATCAAGGAGAAGAATCATTGTCAGCAGGGATGTATATTTCATTGAAAATAAACTCTATAAAGAAAGGAATATAAACAGTTCAAGTAGGCAAGCAGATGAGGATTCTCACAAAGAAAAGAATGTTACATTTGCTGATTTGGACAATGATGACTCAAGGGCTGAACAACCAGTGATTGGGAATGAAGAAAATAAAGCTGAAAATTCAGAAGTTGAAGGTTTTGGAGAACAAAATATACCAGAACCAAACATGGAAAAGGCTCAAAGGAAAACGAGAAAACAAACTAGGTAAAAATTGATGGGAGATACTATGATTGACATGGATAAATTATGGAAGGTCCAAGGAAGGGAAAAGTAGTGGGTGAATGGTGGTGTATGACCGCTTATCCTTCCATCGTGCGGGCCCATTCTTTGCAAAATTCCGATTTTTTTGCCTCCCCGGCCTCCCCTTTGTTCCCCCCTCAATGGTAATCTTTCTCTGGGCCAACAACTGGCTCGACTTTAGAACCGGGGTTGATGTGACCCCTTCCCTTTGTAGATTCATCCACCTCCAAGACGAAAAACCCTCCTGATAGAATGATTAAACATGGACCTGATAAGAGCTCAGGATTGATACCGCCTCTTTCCCTCGCCCGACCGTGCCACCGGAATGAGGTGCCGGCAGGAAGGATCGCTGTTTTCCCTCTATTCCCATCTCACCATGGAGCTATAAACCCTCCTGAGGAGGGTATGAACCTGGAAAAGTCAATGACGGGAACAATAGCCGGGCTCAAATCTAAAATGGAGACAAAGTGATAGTCTTAGTCAGGATACGGCCTCAACCGGAGAATCCAGGGATGGGAAAGTGTCATATCATTAGTAAATGAAGTCATCGACAAGCCTATATCCCATGAGGGAGTTTATGTGAAGCTTTCACCTACCCAACGAGAACCCATGTCCCTCGCTCCAGGGAGGTCCTTGATGTCATGTAGGGTCGCATGTTTCTCCTTGAATGATGACCGCTTTTAGACCGGGTGATGTCTAACCCAAGTGGTGGAGTTGTCCTTGTTGCTCTTTAACCCCTTCATTCTGGCCTCGAAGGTCTTCCTCCGCTTGCTGCCTTTCCCCGTGTATTTTCATGTCGCATGATGTCTTCCACATCATACCCATGTCCTTCTTCTTCCTCCTATTTCCCTCTTTTACAATCCATAAGCATCTGCTCCTCTTCACCTAAAATTCCATGGGCATGGCCTCAACCTCTAGGGGTTGAACAAAGGGTTCTCCTATCCTGGGTTTGGGCTCTTTGGGACAAGAATATAGCTACAGTTATAGTGTAGGAGAAATATCTCCTCCCATTTACTAGCAAAGTGTACATGTAATTGGGCATGGGGGTAGCCTTTTATTTTCAGGTATTTGTCTATTTTTGGGATGTCCTCAGAGCTACGCTTGGAGAGCCATGCTAGGTGCAAAGTATTTATGCGTGGGGAAGTTCTACCGAGAGAGCCCTATCTTGGCATGGAACTCGCCATGATCTCTTTGATAGAAGGGAGTAGCATTGATGGTGAGATCCACATCGATCTCCTTCCGAAAAGACAGCGGGAAGATCGAAGTCGATGTCAAAAGTTTCACTTTTATGAGAGCTGGCCGTACCATCACCGAATGCAGAGGTTGCCATGATGCTAGAGCCGGGGTTATCAAACGATGTGGAAGCTCGGGAGCTGAAAGCTTTGGGGTGACAAAGTTCCAAATAACTGCTACGTATTTTCCCCCAAACGCTTGTTCAAACTGAAAAATTAAGGCATATGTTTTCTTGTACAAATGAAGAATCCGAAAGCAATGAACAATACAAAGAGTTTATGCAAATTTACAAAGAATTACGTGGAAGCCACATACATGGGGTGGAATTTATCTCGAACCCGGCAATGGCTTATTATCTGCAGATACAAAGGGGAGGGCACTAATTGGAAGAGCTTTCATATTATTATAGAACTCCCCGATGAGAAAGCAGAACAGGCCGCTTCTTAGACCCAAGAGAACAAAGATAAGCAAACCAACCCGACCAGGGAAGAAAAATAGTAAAAGTGATGTGGATGATGAAGACGATAGGAAAAAAACAAATTAGGTTCTTCTAGACCACACATTCAATCTGGAACTCACAATCAAAACGTAAAAGCTTAGCAATGTTATGAGACCAAACATGCCATTGCATGTATGTTCAATTATTCCAAAAGTTACAAACAAACAAATCTTAAGCTTGACCTAGATTGTTTCTTTATCAATAATTAAGCATGTAACCTCAAATCCACTTCAAGAATCAGTATGTCTACTACCATTTTGCATCATGTTGGTCGGGTTGTCATGTTGTGTCTCTATGATGCCATGGGGCATTTCGCGGCAATGGATGTGAGAATGATAGATGAGGTATGTGTGTATTGGTGAGTGGTGAGTTGTTGGCACGTTGTTTGTGGTGTAGTGATGAGAATAATGCTAGCATTTGTGGTGTGGTGTGTCTCCGGCTGGTGGAGGGGTTATTGCTACCAATGGTGCTAATAGTGTTGCTATATTATGAATGACATGGAGAAGGGTGAGGTGGAAGGATGGAATGAATGGATGGAATGAAGGAATGGAATGGAAGGAAGGAGGAAGGAATCAGGAATGGAATGGAAGGAAGGAATGGAAGGAATGGAACAGATGCCAGTGGTGCAGGTTAATATGTCACCAGTAGTAGTGATGGCGCCCTCATGTTGTGGCAGTGGATGCAACGGTGGTGTAAAAACGGTCAGGCTGTGTGGTGGCGTGGTGTGGTGGTGTAGAGATATCTTGTGTTGTGTGGTGTGATTGTGGTCTTCATCGCAAGACGCGGCTTTACGTTAGGAGGTCAGATGTTTGGGTCTCGGGTTCGGGAACTCGAAGACCGCGGAGGACCCGCGGATCTATCAGAGAGTCCGGGGGACTATGTCAATGGAATTTGCAAGAAGAGAAGAAAAAGAAGGAAAAATAACAAATGAGAGAAAAAGATGATAAGCTTCCCTTTGATATCAATGATGAAAATACATGAGCTGCAATAGAGAAAACCCAAAAGGAGACAAGACCTCAAACTCATCTAAAACTTATGTGCTAACTCTACCATATATATAGTACAATGGCCTGGGGCACCCAAATAGACCACTGACCGATTCTGGTCGTCACCCCGGAAGGGAGGCCTGATTTGACGTTACGGTGCCTCGGAAGTGCCTATAATCACGCCGCTGGATGTCGACGCTGGCCAGCGACTGGCCGGCCACTTGTCCGAGCGTTTCAGGTTTATTGTTACAGCTTTGACCGCTGCGGGTCCGGCCGCTGGTCTTTCATGGAGCTCGATGTTCCGTCTCAAGTGGGTCAATCGAGATCCTTTTTGAGCTTTGACCCGGTTCTGTCAGAGCATGAATAGTCCCGCACTGTGAGGGCATCAGATTAACACTCCCCACCAAACGTAACACCGAGAAAGTGAAGAAAAGGAGGAAGCGCTTCGGAGGGCGGAAGCCTGCTTGTCAGTGATCCTCATCGAGTGAGGACCCGCACCATTATGGTACCGGCTTATGAGATCCTTGGCGATTGAAGAGCTTGAGGAGTGTTTTTGGCCAAGGGCGGGATCAGATCAATAAGAAAGCCAGAGCTGCATCATGTCTCTCAAGGGCGCCAGGCGCCTGGGAGAAAATAAAAATCGACATTCCATGAGGAGATAAATGTCCAAAGGCACCGACACCGCATTTGGATTGGCAAAGGGAAAATGGACGCCGCCATTTAAGGAGCTTAGCAAAATGCATTTGAGAGCAGCCGCAAACTCCGCTTGAAGATGGACGTGTAAGGATCGTGAGGTGGAGGCATTCGCAAGAAGGTGTTGAGACCATGAAGCGCATCCGCCGGCCGCTGCCAACCACGCCATTAGCAATGTAGATCCAATTGGTGGTGTTGTCCAGAGTGGCACCTTTCTTCCCAATGTGAGGGCGAATAAAAACGCGGGATCCCACCGGAGATCCGGCCGAGATCCGAGGTGGTGTCCAGCCCGCATGACCATCCATGACCTTGGTCCAAAAGGAAGGCCACCGAAGTCAGAACCCGGGGCGGAGGTACGCAGTGGAAGCATAGGGAGAAGGAACCATGCCCGTATGGGTTGTCGCGCTGGTCCCCGAATTGATCGACAAGATCCGGATCAAGAGCCCGGACACCAACGATCCCAAAGAGAAGCAGAGAGTCGAGAGTTGACAGAGGGCTATCCCATCCCCGGGGGGACCGCCTTTGCTATCCAACGTGAAGCTTGTAATCGATTGTAACCAGCAGGTGTCGCGATATAAATTTGTGCATAGGGAAGATCCCTGGATGTCCTAGATACTTCCGATTTTTGCAGCGCCTCGGGCTTGCCGAGAGATAAATGATTGGCAAGCTCGTGCATGTACTCTTGATGAAGAGTTTGGGTCCGAAAGCAGATCCGCAAGATATGGATTGTTATCCTGAAGCACCCATTGCACGCTGGGGTCACCGGAAAAGTCGGGCGCGGGCCCATTTCCAAAGTGTTCCCGGTATCACCCAGATAGAAATCATGAAATATGTAAGCCATGGGCCGAACCACCGGAAAGGTGATAAAGTCCGGATCTGGCACAAAGGTATGAGATCAAAGACAACAAGGGCCAAAGACAACCCTTTGTCTTCAATGGAGAGTTCTCGCCAACCAAGAAAATCTGCACCGCCGTGGGAATATCCATTGTGGCCATCGGCCGCATGCCACTTTGAAAGGAAGAGGTGGCGCCGAAAGCAACCACATAATCGCGGATAGCGTGAGGGAACGGGAAGTCAACGTGCATCCCGGGAAGAATGGCGCATGGGCGCCAAGTTTTGCTTTGAGCCTCACCGCCAGATCAATAGCTTGTCAGAATGTTGTTCGAGATCACGGATCCTGATTGTCCCTTTCGAAGCAAAGCAGGCGGATCGGTCACGGACCCGCTTCGAGAAGGGATTGACCGGGAGGAAGATTTTCCTGTGTATTGAGACGAAGCACCGCAATCTCCGGGCCATCCAAGATTTTCGCTTCAGCACCTCCGTAGTTTATCTTGAAGAGAGGAGCTGAGAGGTTCCGGGGTAGAAAGTCGAGCCGCCAAGGAGGCTTAATTTGAGCGCCCCCGCTGAAAGATTTTGAACTTGGAGTGCTGAAATTTTCACACGCCGGGAAAGTACAAGGCATTGAGTTTAGCAATATCCAAGGCCCTGGTACTCGTGAGAGCTGCTTTGGACTTGTTGTGCTCCAATAAAGTCTGAATTTCTGACCGAGTCGAGCCCGCTGATCCGGCGAAGTTGGCTGACTTGAGCTTGTGTAATTTTTGAGATCTGCATGAGCCTGTAAGAGAGCTTCATGCTTGTCTTGAAGTTTGCCTCCAAAGCTGCAACTTTGGGGCGCTTGCGCCTGGAAGGTCCCGGTGTACCGCATCGAGGCCTCTAGTGTGCGCTGGAACCCCGGCCATAAGAGCCGCCTTGGGATCTTTTTGTAACTTGAGAGAGCAGCTTTGGAGCATCCCCGCCGATATCGGATACAACAACCAGGGACGAGGGTGTTGTGGTGGTGGAGCTTGCCGCTGCCCCGGTTTGGGATGTTTGGGAAAAAATGGTGGAAGTGGATGGTGAAGGGAGGAGGAGACAAAGGACATGGGTGTGATGGACATGACCAAAGGGAAGACGGGCGGAAGTGCCAACTTGGTGAGTGATTGGAAGGGAGAGCCGGGGAGTGGAATTATGAGAATTTGGTGGTGAGGGAGGGAAGTAATGACTGATGAGGGCTTGAAAGTGGCCTCCCACGTAAAACTTCGTAAATGGAAGTGGTACCGGCGGTCCATTTCTTTGGAGAAGACGATAGAACATCATTTGGGGCCAATCTATGTGGTGTTTGGAGTGTGTAGCGTTGAGGACCAGGTTATAGAAAGGCTTATTGATATGGGTGTTCTTGATAGAATACCCAAGGAATTTCGCCACGTAAATTTGACAAAGGTTTCGTGGAGGTTTGTCGATATTGGTCGACGATGGACATTGGCATGATAAGCAGGTGCACCAAACTCTGTGACATCGATATCCTGTATAGCAGACCATGATACACAAGGGGTGTGCAAGGGAATATGAAATACCTCAGAAATCAAATGTTGAGTCAATGAAATAGTGGTGCCATCGAACACAAGGGTGTAACCTTGCGGTCGTTAACGATATTGGCGATGAACCGCCGCAACCGGTCGATTTGGAGCCGGAAGTTCCATTTGAGAGAATTCGTGAAGCCGGTGTCGCTCAAATAACTTTTTATTTGGGCCAACAAGGGCTTCACCTGAAAGTGGGCGCCAAGAAGGATACGATGCAAAAGGGCCGGATCCTTGGGAGCAAAGAGTTTGAAGTGTAGAAAATCTTGGGGCAGCCATGGGAATGATGCGTGAACTAAAGAGGGATGCCAAAGGCGAAGACGAAAAGTCGAAAGCACCGGAGGACAAAGGCGCAGAGGAACGTAAAAGGTTTGTTTTAGGGTTAATAACCGGAGGCTTAAGAGGTATGAAGAGTGCTTAAACCGGAACCGCTTGATGGTGCCAGGTGTCAAAAGATGCCAAGAAGGGTATTGAGAGGCAAAAATTTGGCTAAGTCCCAAAAACGTAAGGGAGAAGCAATGAACGGTGAGGATGAGACGGAAAGAAAGATCGGATGTGACAGATGGCAAAGGACACCCATTAATGTTCGACGGGCATGGAAAAGAAGGAATGGCATTCAATGCCGGGCAACTCGGGCGGGATATCATTAAAAGGAATGTGTCAAGGTACCATGGCTAGATATGCGGGCGGGAGAAAAGATTCTCATTTTAGAAACAAATTTCTTGCATTGCAAACACGCTGGCGATTTGTTTGATTGGTCCACGCCGACAAGGAGTTCTCGGGGGCTATATAAGACTAACCGAGAGAAACTAAGGCATCCCGATGGCGCCAAAGATATTGCCGCCGGCTTGAACGAAGATTGCACAATGCCCACTAACCGCCCGAGTGGATCACTTGTAAGATGAATTGTTCGATCTCGGGCGCCGCCACAACCGCGGGCATTCTCGATGGACGGCCGGTGTGTCGATGGTGAACATCCCCACCAAGACCAACGGGATGGAGGTGGTTCTCGACCTTCATTGATCCGAGCGTAACCTCTACCATCTCCTCGCCAGATCACCTCGCCCCAACCCGAGTAGAGGGTTTTTCCTCTTAGGACTTAGTAGATAGGGGCTCGAGTCTGCTTTTTGTATATATAGGCGCGCCTATAGGGAAATAGCTGGTCGCGCCACATTTTGTAAAAAATTCCACTATAATATAATATACCGCCTTTCTAGTCACTTTGTGGTGTTTGCTTCTTGAACTCTCCTCGTGGTGTTGATGTTCACTTTCTGTGGTGATGAAATGCTTTGAGACTAAAACCATTAACCAATGTAGGTAATGGAGTGCCATCTAACTCGCCTAGTTGGAAAACGCTTGGTCTAAACCACTTGAACAATTTGATAAGGGCCAAGCCAACTAAAACTTGAGTTTACCCGAAAAATTTTTGTACCGAATCATAAAGAAGAACCAAATCTCCTTCTTTGAATGTTTTGTCTTCAAACGCTTGTCATGTAAAGATTTTTGCAATCGTTGTCCATGAAGAACACCTAATATAAGCATCCCTTCAAGTTCATCCAACCGCTCTAATTGATAGACCCGCTCTTTGAGTGCAAAGGTGGATTATGAGCAAAGAGCCATTGAAAACGGAGTGTTGGAAGGATGTATTCAAACGGCATGAGAGCTTCCCGACCATAAACCAATTTAAAAGGAGGTGACCAAGAGCAATCTTGAAACAAGTATTGTAGGCCCAAAGAACAAGAGGGAAGTTTTGTTCCGCCAACTGGCGGGGAAGCGCCACAAATTTTCTTGAGAATGGTGACCGAAGTTTTGTTGGTGCTTTCCGCCAACCCATTGCCTTGAGGATAGTAAGGTGTGCTCTTTGTGATGATGTATCGTGAGATAATCCGCCAGCCCCTTGATAGTATGATTGATGAAATGAACACCACTGGCCACCGACCAGCGGGCGGGGCAGCCAAATCGCGGATAATTTGTTGATAGAGGACTCTAGCCGCGGTTTGCCGCAGTTGTTGTCCGGAAGTGCACAAGCTTCCGCCCATTTGGTGGCGAGTCGCGAGAACCGAACGTATCGGGCACGAAAGTGCCGCGCAGAGGATCTATAGGTCCCACAAAGTCCATTCCCCATTTGTCAAGGGAAGAAGCGCATGGGGCAACGGCCGCCAAGGGAAGAGCCGCCGGTCGTGGGGCCCCACCGGGCAAGCGCCACACGCGGCGGGGCGGGCGGAGCATCTTTGAAGAGCGGGCCAATAATACCCCGCTAGAAGGATTTTGGCGCGTCGTGGTGTCACCATGAAAATGACCACCACCGAGCCCTTTGATGAGCTTCTCGAACAATGTCCGGAACTTCATGAGGTAGAACACGCGCCGAAGGATGGTGTCCTTACCCTTTGTAGAGATGTCCCAAGAACCATGGTGTAGTCACGACCTCCTGGAGAAATTGATGGCGACGGATTGTCGCCAAGTGAGAGAGCGCCTCGCCTTTCGGGTGGAAGAGCACCCGTGAGGAGGTACCGCTGAAAATCATGGAACCAATGTGGTGTTGCCGCGGACTAAAAAGAGCTGAGCATCGTGAAAGGCGCCCGAGACCCTGGGGCCATGGGATCATCCCGGTGGGATGCGGAAAGATAATCCGAACAACATGAGATTTGCCACTTTATGAACCATTTCAAAAGGAGCAAATTCTTGAGAAGAAGGACCCAACGAAAGCAATGCGCCCGGGCGGACTTGTTGATCAAATAGAGGAGTGCTTGGTGGTCCACAAAGAACTTGATTTGATCGCCCAAAAGGTAATGACGGAAGCGCTGGACACGTAAAATGAGACCCAAAGCTTCACGCCCGCGGGCGGCGTAATAGGCGCCGCCAGAATTGAGTTTTCTACCGGGCGAAGCATTTGGTTTGTCGTCGGCAGCGATCATATTCTTGAGAAAGAACAGCCCAATAGCAAACGCCGAGACATCGACATGAACGCGGAAAGGGCTTGTCCCATTGAGGAGGAACAAGAACCGGTGCCTCGAAGTAAGCAAAAGCTTCAACTGTTGGAAAGCAGCTCACCGGGAATTCCAAGCCCGTGGATTCGCCACCCGTGAGTTTATGAATGGATCCGCAATGGTCGCCACCCGTGTATGAAGGTGGAGTAATAATTGACCTTTCCCGTGAAAGAGCGCGTCTCCTTGATATTGGCCGGTGCTTGAGCCTTGAGCACAATAATCGATTTTGGCGTGATCGCTGGTGATTCCTCGCTTTGGTCGACAACATGGCCTAACAACACCGTAAGGACGCAAAAGGTGCATTTCTCGTGATTGAGACTAATGCCCGACTCATCACATTTTCGAAGACGAAGTTCCAATTTATCCAAATGGTCAGCCATGGAACCAGAGGCGAGAAGTCATCTTGAAAATTTGCAAGAAGGGATTTTCCTTCATGAAATCATGAAAACCGAGAGCATGATGCGCTGGAAATGTTGAAGGAGAGTTGGATAATCCAAAAGGAACCACCTTGTAGGCAAAAAGTGACCCCACGGGTGGTGAAAGTGGTCTTGAGTTGATCAGAGTCTTTGATGGAGATCTGATTGTAGCCGAAAACCATCCATAAAGGAGTACATCATGTCCAGCCCACTTCTTCCGTAACTTGGTCCGCGGAAGGGAAGTGGAAAATGATCACGCCCGTGGCCCCGATTGAGTTTCCGATAGTCCACAACGCACGCCGATCTTACCATTGTGCTTAAGGGCAATGACGATGGGGCTCACCCATTCGTAATGTTTGACCTCATAGATCAAACCCGCAAAGAAGGAGTTTGTCAATTTCCCGCCTTGACGCCATCACGGTAATTAGGGTTGAGCCTGCATCGCCGCTGGCTAATCGGTCGCGGCATCGATTTGGTAGGAATGGTGAGTTCCCCCAAGCTTTTGTTGATGCCCCAAGATCTTTGTAACCCGTGCTAAAAAATGTGTTTGAATTTTTGAATGTACCTTGACGGCCCCGCTACGCATAAGGAGCCTAAGATTTGCAAAGCGACATGTGTTGATTGTTGCCAACGCCCACAATCTCGAATTTCGTGAGTCTGAATATGGGGTATTACTCGCAAGATCCCGACAATGTGCGCGTGAGGTTGGAGCATAACCGATGCGCGTGGCACTTTGCGTGGTGAAAAAAGAGAGGTTGCTCAGCCATCTAGCAGAGGTTGCTTCATGACGCCGCGGTACATCAACAGAGCTGCGTGGAGGTTCAAAGATTCGAAAAGTGATCAACGCTGATGGATTGCAAGGAGCCGTAGGGTCAAGGCAGCCACAGCCACCGGTCCTGGATCAAGAGTCATTTCTCCCCAAGGATCAAAGATATTCGGTAGGATGACGAGGCATACCGCAGTGGAGCCCCGAACTTGATAAATATTCTCGAGCTTCTTCGTAATCGTTCCGAGAGAGAAGGTTCCGCGATTGTCAACGTAAAATGATCCCGCCTGCTTGCAAGTCCATGGTGGCATTGAGATGACCATCGCTGATGACTAACTGGTCCGTGGCCCAAGAATGGATACTCTTTTGCCCGGCGGAGAAAAGGTCCGCCACAAAGATTTCATAGTCACCGGATCTTCGCCAGCCTTTCCAAACCCAAATTCCATGGGAAAGCCGAGATCACCAATGTTGATGTGAAGAATAGGTGTGACGCTTTGAGGTCTCGTGGATATGGCCATTAGCCAATTTGATGTCATATGGGGCAACGAAAAGAGTTGTGTGATGCCCATTTGTTTTATGGAGTTTATCCGGTGATGAGATTGATCGCGCTTACCTCCATCGATTTGAACATGGTTGACTTGTCGATTTCCCACCGCGGCATGGACCCGGGTGTAGAGGTAGCCACGCCCCAACCAAAACAAGCTTGGGAGTGGTAACCGGTCCCTGAGAGCAGGACGTAGTTTTAAAATGGTGGCCAAGCTTAAAGGAATTTTGATCTTGGCGAAGCCCTCTTGGAGTTCAAGAGGTACATGAGAAAAAGGATCCGCCTGGTTCCACCGGGTGCGGGAGGCGCGGGCGTGGAAGCAAAGAACTTCTTTTGAGTAAGTCAACCCTCGCTGCAATATTGGGATATGTCCGAGAGCGTGGAGGTTGAGATGTTGAAGGGGTATCTTTGTCTTTGTTGAGCTCTAGTGGTGGCATGAACATTTGCCAATGTGCGGCCTTCGCCAATTTTGCATGAGGTTCAAAATGCTTTGGCTTAACTTTGGGCATGACATGTGGCATGAGCTTTTCCAAGTCGTGCAAAGTGAACCTTTTTTTCGGCCCCCTCATGAGGAATGGTGTCAACCGCAGCGCGTGGGGCGCGTCCCTTCAATAATAGTCAAGGGACGATGCCTTGGTCCGGGCGGAAACTAAACCAACCCAATTTGACTACCGGACCGGAGGATTAAGTGCCCGAAAAAATTTCCTCTTGGGCTTGTTGATCCAGCTGAGGTTGATTTGTCGGAGCTGGTTGATAGCGCGATTGCCGAGGGCGCCTTTGGTGGCTTCTTAAGAACCGGTCACGGGCCTTGTTTGCCATTAGCAAGCCGAAGTTGGTAAGCCGTGGAGGCGGACCGATGTGGTCCGATTTGTGCCGTGAAGCCGCACTCAACTTGTGGAAGTTGAGGACACGCCGCGGGTGGTATGACCCCATTCTTGAAAGCGATAACACCGAGCTTTAGAAGGATCAAAAGGAGGACGCTGGTTGGATCCCCCTCGGTTGGTCCCGCTTGTCGATAGAGTTGCGGGTCGCACTCAAGAGGTGGCCGCCGATAGTGCCATTGTTGCCGAGGTGTGGTTTGCACTTGATAAACCATTTTGTTGCGGAACGGTGTGGGATGAGTGCGAAAGTGCACTCTTCCGCGGCATGATTGCACATGTTGCATCGCTGCAATGAGGCGGCCATTGGTGGAGTTGCACTCATTGGCCAAATGGCCTTGGTATTTGCAAATATGGCACCAGATTTGATCGCTACGGGCGGATTAGCGGTTGAGGCCGAACAAAACCGCTTGTGGAACCATGACAGTGGAATGAACGGAGCTCTTGAAGAGCCACCGGGAGGAAACATTGACGAGTGATTGACAAAATGATAGCCCGCTCCAAAGTTTTTGGACGCAGTGTATTCACCATGAGTCAATAGCCGGAGGAAGTCCTTGGAGAAACCGCACCAAAATCTGGCTCGTAGGGTACCCCTTGAGCTTACTTAGCGTATCGTGAAGTCGATCCGCGAAAATCCCCGCAGACCCGGGCTCTTGTTGAAGTTCATTGAGTTGCTTGAGATGAAGTTGATCATCATCCGCGGGTCCCGTGAATGAGACGTAAAAGCAAAGGCGCATTTCGACCAGCCTTGTTTCCAATGGCTTTTGTTGGACATGAGCCATTGATGAGGAGAGCCACGCAGGTGGTGGAAAAGATGTGGAATTTCAGTTGAGGTTGGCGCGCGCGACCATTTAGGACAGCTTTAGAGCCTCAAATTCTTCCCATGGGCCCGAGCACTTTGGTCTAACGGTTTGCCTTCGCGGTTGCCAAAGGTGGGATAAGTCGGGCCGTAGTCCGAAAGGTAGATGTGAAAGTGCCGGGCTGGACAGAACAGTATAGTGAGGATATTGAGGTTGAGGTGGATGTGGCATTGTGCCCGACGGACCCCGGATGAAGGGGTGATCCTGGGTTGAGAAACCGGGGCAGCCTGGAGCATTGGTTTTGAGATCCGTAAGGTTGTAAAATGTGAAGAGCAAATGGGAAACGAGGGAAAGGGATATTCCCTCGGTAGGCTTAAAGGAGACATGGATAGCCATGGCCCACCCGGGAGATGATGGTTGGCGGCGAAGAGGTATATGGCCCCAAGAATGATGGATGTAGGCATGTTCGTGGGTGTGAAAGTACGGTTGAGAAGGTTGAGCCCCATAAGGCTCCCGGATAGTGATGAGGGGACTGAGGTTGTGAGCAATGTTTGCACGCTTGGGGCGGGAACCGGGACGAAGACCGGACACGAGGGGTGGGTGGCTGGATCGAGCCCTAGACCCAAGATGGCCTCCCCTCTATGTCATAAGCGTATCCATACATGTCGCTGAATCAGCCTCCGACACCGGGATGGCGCCCAAGCGAGAGGTCAGCTCGAGAAGGGAGTTCTTCTCCGGGCGTGAAATTACATTACGCACATGGCGATGTAAAGTAGGATAAAATCAGACCCGCAGATTCTGCATTGTTTGGGGTCCGGTTCGAACTCGAAGACAGCTCTCCGGAGGACCCGCGGATCTAAGAGAGTCCTGGGACTATGTCACGCCGGATTTTGCAAGAAGAGAAGAAAAGAAGAAAACAAACAAATGAGAGAAGGATGATAAGCTTCCTTGATATCAATGATGAAAATACATGAGCTCTCTAAATAGAGAGAAAACCTAAAGGAGACAAGACTCCAAAACTCATCTAAAAACTTAGCGTCTAAATCTACCCATATATATATAGCACAATGGCCTTGGGCCCAATATAGACACTCTGGACTGATCTCAAAAGTCAATTCCGGAAGGAGGCCGATTTGCGTGAATGTTACGGTGCTCTGAAGTGCCTATAATCACGCCGATGCCGACGCCGCGGTGACGGGTCATTACTTGTCTCGGAGCGGGCGCTTCTTGTTGACAGCCACAATGCTTTGATCATGGGTCCGGCCGCTTGTCTTTCAAGGGAGTCTTTGATGTCTGACCCGTGGTCGACCGAGGATCCTTGAGCTTGACCGGTCTGTCAGAGTGTGATGAATAGTCCCTGGTACTGTGAGGTACGTGACCAACAAACACATATATGTAGTGTTTCAGTTTTTATGCATCATAAGACTTGTGAAGCGAATGGTTGGCTGCAAACATCAGCCAGTTTGATAGATGCAAGCCTGGGAGTGAGGAGCAATAGAGTAGGGGCAAAATGAGGGTTGTGGTCCTATTTATAGGCAAATCCTAATTTGAGAAAAATTTAAGGGTTTGGAGATATCTATCACTTTGAGGTGTTGCTTATGCAAAATCATAGGTAATCTAGATTAAAGAGTGCATTCTATGATCCGGCTACAACAAATTTCATCTAATTTGGGATGAGTTT